>CM055107.1:3704705-3967078 GCA_029204225.1 Diphasiastrum complanatum | reverse complement strand
GGCGTGGTAACATGAACCCAATAAAAGGCTTTGGTTGCTCTTTCAATGAAGCTAACTCTTTCGTGACAACTATACAGAATCATAACTTTTAGTGGAGAGCAAACCGAGCTAAACACCAGTAGAAGCAAACTCATGTTTGAAGCTAGATAGTTATGTAACAAGTAAACTTACAGTCTGAGTCCGTATTGATCCAATATTCGCACTTGGTTCGTGGAATTGTGAATGTTTTAACATCGCTTAACTGATTGATCTGGTGGTCACGATTGTGCTGCAGCCGCGGCGAGGTATTCTAGGGTTATTCACGCTGCTGTCATCAGCTGCAGTGTCACGCCGCCCTTCAAGAATCTTGTACCACCTCCTGGTTGCAATGCTTATTGCTGGCCTCTGACTGCGATTTTCGGATGCCATATACTTCTGTTGAAAACTGGAAAATAGCTGCACCCACGATTCTAGAATGGGGAAAATTGGACAGTGACATGTGTGTGTGTGCGTGTGTGTGTGTGTGAGAGAGAGAGAGAGAGAGAGATTGTCACTAGTTTTCATTCAACGTAAGTTGGAATGAATCTGAGATACCTTACCTTTTGGAACCTTGTAAATCTACTAGCACTTAATTCTTCGTCCTCTGAGACTGGAGATGATCGCCACCTGAAGAGAGTCTTAACGAAACAAGTGACGTTCTTCTTGAGCGAGAATTAATTCCAGCTAAAGGGCCCGCGCCTCGCTCTGGATCCGCATAGCTTCGCGGTAAACTCGGTTGCAGATGGTATCCGAGAGGCCAAGCGGTACCAGAGGAGCATTGCATAGGACATGACACCTTTCGGGATACGGCTCTCTTACGCAACTCAGCTGACGATGCGTTATTGTCAAGAAATTAAATCTACTGCTTTTTTTCATTTTCATCATAGGCTTCAACATCCTCGGCACTTTCGGTTGCTGAATCCCGCTTCGGATGTTCTTCCATGTGCATGTCCGAGGTTTGTTTATCGGGAACTTTTTGAGAACGACCCTCGAAAGATTTAATTGAGGAGATGCCGTTGCATGAAAGCTTTCGATGTGATCTCCGTATCTGGTCTGAATTTCATGACTAGGAAACAGATCTTCCTTGAGTAGTTTGGCTGAATATGCGGAAATCTTCTCTGGATTGTGGAGACACGCAGCGTCTGAGATGTGATGGCATTGTCCTCGTTTCTGTGACAGGGTGGCTTACCTAGAATATCCAAGGCCTGAGCTTCACCTGCTTGTATACAGGTAGAATTACAAGTTATGAATAGCCTGTTTTCATAACTGACAGCTTATAACTACAAAAAGGCGTCATATAAGATGACCTACCAGAAGCACTTTCGATGTTCCTTGACAGAGTTTTTGGCTGACGTCTCACTCGAATCCAGTCTGGAATCTGCAAAACGTAACAGCATCGGACGTAGCGTAAAAGAACTATAATCGTATCTTCAATGCCCAGACAATGTAATAGCATGAGACGCAGAGTAGAATAACTATATTTAGATGCACTGTTCAGAGACCAGACTATCAAAGGTGCATTTTTTTAGGCATATTTGTTGCATCGAAATTTACCGTACGCATTGCTGGTTTGATCCAACGCTTTCAGAAAAGATAAGCTGATCTGTTGAGATTAGGTTGAAGTACGAACCATGATAAAAATATGTGTCGCTGATAAAATTTTAACGTCTGTTAGGAGACGGGGAGGAGACAAAATTCCAACTTTGCCTTCCTTCGATGATATCAGCACCCCACGTTTCTATGAGTATCTATGCATTGGACGTTGATCTAGAAACACTATCAAGCCAACCTCACACAATTTACACGATTATAGGTCTGTCCCTCCAGGCTGATAACAACTGGCATGATCATGAGGGTCTCCTTTCCCTCTTTTTGAGATGAGGAGTTCTACTCCACTTACCAGTACAATGAAGACTTAAGAGACAAAGCAGGTCTAATTATAACACGAAAAATCAAATTATAAACCTCAAGAGCCCTAACAAGCCTACAACTGCAACTGGGAGATATAGATTTATTACTAATACTAAATTTAAAAAGCCTGTGTGCTTTTGGAATAATTGAAATAGTAATATCAACCTATCAACAAAAATGTTCATCATATGTGTTTATCCGATTCCTTTATTAATAGGACCATTGCAATAGCCAAACATAAAACTTTGATAGGACTCAGCTAACGTTGTTATCAACATAAGTACCTTTGAGTTGAACCTTGTCATACCAAAAGATTATTAGGTGATCACGCAAAGAAAATAGGCAATAGCATTGAAACAAGTTCCATTCTACTAAACCTTGATCCCTAGCTTGCCAATAAGGTTGAAAATTTTGCAATTCTCATCTTATCTCTGGGTCAAACTCCAGCAGTCTCAACTACATTTAATATTGAAATTGGCAGATTTCAGAGGGGAGTCCAGCCTACTAACCTAGCACTCCTGCTTTTTTCGTGCCTAGTAACTAGTACTTCTGCTTTTTCGAGAAAACAAACCTGCAAATTATGTGATATGACAACTTCAACGATTCTCATGAAACAATTAAACAAACCTGCAAATTTGAGAGTAAGCACATGATATGACAACTAACGATTCTCATGAAGATTTGTTGGGTTTTCAAGAACACACCAACTTTCTTCCCAAACGCATAGCGTCGAGCGACGAGCAATTGGCGATCATCCATTGCTGATCAGCGATCACCGCACTATACTATATAGTATCAGTATAAACTTTCTTTCTTTTCTCGCTCGCTATCTTTCTCGCATAAGCGAGGCACATGCACGTCATGGGCTGCAACTTATTTAATTAAATTAAACAAGACAGGTTGAGGAATATTGAATTGGAAAAGGCGGCCATTTGTTGGGACACGTTTCAGTCCCCCCTCGGGGATTCGAACATCGCCTATGGAATGCACGTCATCCCACGAAGACCACGAGGGCGGTGCTTTGCTGTGAAGCATGTGACTCACTGCTCACTTACCGCCGCTTGTTGTTTGACCCCGCCCCAAATCCTGCCATTTGCTAAGTATTTATATTTCCGTTGATATTGTTGGGTTGCTACTACTTCAGGCACTCCCCAGTCTTATTTATCTCAAAATATACCACCAAGTTTTTTGGATTTATATTTTCTCATTTGTGAGACATTGATCTTCCACACGTGATGAGTTGATGTATCATACTTTGAGTCGGGCTCATCCACCCAAGGTTTAGTAATATCTTATCGCGGTAAGATTAATGATTTGTGAGATTGGATTTAAATCTTTTTTATGACCTACTATTGTAGAGGAAATAAGGTCCAACCACGTTACATATTGCATGGCTTGCCAAAAGACGATTTGCTCTTTAAAGAAAGCCAAGAGAATTAGCAAAATATTAATTAAAAGTGACTCGATATAATCATTGTCTCTCTTGACATTTATGTTCAAAAAGTTAAATATATAACAAAATTCAAATTTTTTCAATCTATTTGAATTTGTATCATCGTTAAGAAGGCTAAAATCTTGGTACATTTTTATATTATATTGAAAGCCAAATTCAAAACATACGCGTCATATGAAACTTAAAAATTGGGAAGGGCTTGAAGGGACTAACATTTCACATTGCACTTTGACAATAAAATTTTCAACCTAGTGTATTAATCAATTGTGTACCATAATTGTACTTTCACATGATTGATTGTGTTTTAAAAGGAGTTCAATTCCTTTTAGAAATATGATAGTGGTAGTAGGGTAATTACGTAGGGTGCTCCTAAAATAGTTTGGAGTTAATCCTAAACCATTAGAATAGAATCTATGGCTTTATAAATCCTGAAAAGCATTCAGCAGGTGCTCGAGGAACCTTTTTTGAGTTATCCTAAGAAAACTTACACTCCTTAAAGCTTCTCAATTTTTCGAGGACTATTACTTACAAAAAGATTTGTGTATGCCTATACAAAAGATCGTCAGAATTTTCATGATGCCGGATTATAAGAAATAATGTCAGTTCTCTTCTTGTACTTTGTTGGTTTTCCCGAGCATTTCAAAAAAACCATACAAAAGAATCTATGATTGTGGAATTTATAACTATAAGTAGCCTGTGAAGGATTTTAGATCATTGATGATCCAATCCACAAAAAGATCTTGGGTTACAAAAGAAGATACTCTACCAATCTCACCAATGTATAAAAATCAACATCTACAAACAAAATGAGATGCAAACTCTAATAGAACTTGATCAAACATGAATCAAATGATAAAGTACTGTTGTTGTCCGTACAAAACCAGCAAGCTACTGTATTTCACACGTGTGGATCCAAAAATAACAAATATAGATCATTCTACTCATAGAATTGTATACAATCACAAGTATAGTGCACCAATGGATAGTAGAACCCAAGAGAACCATGTATAAGCATGAAATGAAATAGAGAAGAGAGAAGATATGTCTCTCCACGAGTTACATCCTTTTATAGCAGGTCCAAACCCTATTTGGCCACTTGCATTAGAAGAGTTCTAAGGCCCAAAAGGGCTGTCTAAGAAATGCCACATAAGAGAGAGAAAATCGTCGAATTTTAAAATTCTGACCGAGGCTTTGGTCTACCCACACAACTCCGATGACTTGACCTCACTAGTAACGTGTGTAGTTAACTGGAAGTTGGGTAGCCGCAATGCGTGGGGTCCATACTTCAAGATTGTATTTTAAGAAAAACAATCTTATCAATCTGAATATCATGGAAAGAAAATTTCAATATTTTGGATCACAATGAGCGCCAACGTGAATCTAAATTTTGCAATTCAGAAAATATGGAGTGTGTTGGATCAAAAGGAGCGGCAAGGTCTATTGGAAAAGTATTTTGCTCATAACTGCAAAGCTTTGATTTTGCATATAAAGCAAGAAACATGGAGTGTGTTGGATCAAAAAGAGCGCCAAGGTCATTTCAAACTTTCGCGGTTGAAATTTGTTTCTGATTAAGACAAGTTTTGATAGCTTGCAAGATATTAAACAATTTGGTTTTCTACTAGATTGATCTATCGACTATTAAGATGTCTAAGTTTCATCTCCATATTGATCTTCCTACAAAATATAAAATCTGAAATGATGGACCTTACCAGCTCACCAAACATGGATCACAAGACGGAGAACAAGAAACATTGTGATCTATGAGTTGATGGAAGTTTATATCCAATAGATCCAAGCTCAATGCAACATCCAAATTTTAGATCAGTCACACAACTCATACTGTTTTTTGTGTGAAGGACACAATGGTCTATTGGGTTATTGTGAAAGATTGAAAAGTTATGGCATTAGTAATTCAATGAAAAAGTTCAATTATTTGGAAAATATGTTGAATGGTTTACTTACTGACTACAGAGAAAAAGAAACTCTTTTGTTGCAAACAAAAGAAGAGAATGAAATCTTGAAGATAGATAATTCTCGTTTGAAAAATATTATATTAACCTTAGCCAAGAAATGACAATATGAAACTAATTGTACAAACATTGCATACCTCATATTGTCAATAAAGGCAGAAGTAAACACGTTACGGAAGAAAATATTGAACAATAAGCGAAAAAGAATTATTTTAAAAAGGTATTGACGAGCTTTCATCAATTGGGGGTCCATAGACAAAAAGAATACATGCTTTCAACTAAGATTTTGTTTTAAACTATACATGTGTTTTGTTTCATCTAGCACATCAATGATTGTGAATTGTTTTTTTCTAAATCTTATTTTTATTTTGCAGATCAGCTTTAGTCACCAATCAAAATCTGAAAGACAACGACATGATTGGAAAGTCTTTGAGTGCAGTACTTACATCCAAGTCAACGACGAGTCTACTAGGAAATCGATGATATTCTCGAATCAAGTCCAAGATTGTAGAGGCCCTTATGGACGAAGTCGACAAGATTATTGACCAAAAATTGATACAAGGAGCATGTGATTATTCTGGTATTAGCAGGGATGCATATGACACAATGTTTAAAATTATCAAAGAGGCATTTAAACAAGTACGTATAAAAAAATTTCCTATTCCCTGTCCATTTCAAATCAAATTAGAGAGGGATGTGTTAAACAGGGGTTTGCAAAACATCATTGGTATTCCTTACCATATCAATGAAATTTATAACTCAAAACATGGCACTTTGTCATATGATTCCACAAACAATATGTTTGTAGATTGGAATCACAAATGAAAGTGTTGAAAAATTGATATAAGTTCTCAAGTTAGATGAATCAGAAGTAATAAAGGGACAAAAGCTAGAGAGGGTTAGTGTTACACTTATGAATGGACCATTAAGCAATACGATAAACTCTGAGAGTCTTAATTTTAGTGTGCAATCCGAAAATAATATCTGGTGGTTAGCAGCTAATTTTCAAGTTTAAATTTATTTTATTGAGTACTAGCAACTAATTCATTTCGAGAATTTATGGTTTTGTGTTTTAAGCTGATATTGTTTTGTTATTATAGGTCTAAGTTCAGCTCTCTTAACATAGTTCATGATTTTGTGTTTCAAACAGGTTTTAAAAGAAGATCATGACATTCTATTTTGGATTTTTAGTAAAACAGATTATCTAGAGACAATTAAGAATCATTTGAGCGACATACCACTCAATGTTCCTGGAATAGGTGCTTGTAAGGTGGAATGGCATTTGGCTGGAGACCTGAAGTCGTTGAAGTGCATGTTCAATGTCTCACATGGAGCAAATTCAAAACATCCATGCCTCCATTGCATGAAAACTACACGAGAGATGTCGAAGAGCACGAGAGTTTCAAGTGATATAGAAGATCCGACTTGGAAACCAGTACTACCGATTCCGCTTAAAACTGTTCACATTTGTACACTACATGGAGAGGTTAGAATTTTCGAAAAATTGATAGGGCCTTCATATTTGGTTTGCTTGGAATACTAAGCCAGAGTCATTAGCCAAAAAAGCAATAGCTCAATTGGAGGAAGTTCTATCAAAAGCGGGTCTTCATAAAGGACACGTTAAAATATAAAAGGACGAGAAGCTTTGAGGGAAAATGGGAAAACATCCCATGCAAACCAAGCATAGGAGGATCCAAAGCTCGTCATTTCTTATCAAATCATTCCGAAAAACTGACTAAAATCCAGTACTCTTTGAAATCACTTACTGGAATGTGGAGACAAAACTTGCTCATGGTAGAGGATGATACATTCTAATAGATGATATATCAAGATTCTAGCTTTGCATGTAGATTTTGCTTGATTCAGTATTTTGCATTTTTGGTGAAACCCTAAATTTGATAGGATCTCTTGATTTTTATTTTTCTGGACTTTTCAAGAGTGTGTTTCAACCTTACATGTTGGCAAAATTTCATCATATTGTGGTTAGATCTATTGTGATCAAGAAATCAAGATTCTAGGTGCTAGGATTTGTTAGAATGAGAGAAAAGGAGAGGCTAGAGTGTTTCCAAATCTTTGTGGCTAAAAGCATGATTTGGTGGTACAAAAAAAAAACTCATTTTTCATTTTACCTCTTGGTAGTACATTTCACGTTTTGGAAATTTGGAAGGGAGCTTGATAGATGCTACCCACGAGTTAATGCAATGAAGGCGTCCATAGTAATGATGGGCCTACCCTCTTGGAGTTTTGGGGGGTAAGTGGTGGGCCTACTCTCTCTTTGCTAAACCTTTTATGTGTGCATTTCTATCCAAAAAAGGCAGCATCCTTGACAGTCCATGTTGTACCACCAAACCATGCTTTTAGCCTTGTGATTTTTCCTTGAGTTTCATTTGTTCATTTTCAAGAGAGTGCTAAGTGCATTGGAACAGGTTCAAAGAGAAGATAAAATCATTCCAATATGGCAACCTCAAGTGGCTTCATGTTGGAAGGCAATGATAGGCTTACCTCAATCAACTATTCTACTTGGAAGGTGAGGATGGAGTGTGAAATATTCAACTAGTTTAGTCAATGGGTGCCACTCGATCAAGACTTGGAAGCCATTGGACATTCTAAGCGAAAAAATATTGAAATATATACAATAATGCACTTTTGACATGTGTTGAGGTGGAAGAGGATTGGAGCCTAAATTACATCAGGCAGGAACCGTTGCTCCTACAAGATGATATACTTTCAAGCTTCAGATTTGTTACAAATGGTAAACTCATAAGTAACTGTAAACACTCTATTCTTTATGTATAATTTCTTTCAAAAATTGCTCGTATAATCTTTATACAAAATGTAGCATACTTTGTATTAAATTTATGCAGGTATGTAAAAGACGTGAGCTCGAGATCAAATGCAGTCCAACTAGTGGAAGAACACTGAGATTTACTATCAGAAAATACACGTCCATCATCGTTACTCAAGATAAAAACAATAATCTTGTCTTTTATCAATGTAGAAAAATTGCAATCTAGTATTGTACTATGGACACAACTTGATTGTAAGAATCTAAATTGATATCACTAAAAATTCCATAAATGGGTTGTGTACATGTATGATTATGTCTCCTTTTTCGGATGGTAATATATACACGTTTACAATTGAAATCCTATTCAATAACTTTATCTTTATTTTCTATATTAGTATCAAAAGCTGTGATGACAACAATCTCATGTCCTGTAATTTCACCTTCCTCTGTATTCGGAAGGACTCGTATGCCTCTCTGATCATATAAAATCTGCTCTGCATCCTCAGCAACTTGAACAACATCCTCAAGCTCAGACACAAAACTTACGCCATTCTGTACAGATGTTTTGATCAACTCTTGCCGCAATCTATATACCTCGTTGGAATTGTACGGCTCAAGAGTGAATTGTCATCACAAACCAAGTGAATGAATAAATAACTAACAATCACACTAACGAAATAAAAATTGGAATCAATAGAATAACAAATGAACAAAAATTTACCTTTTCAATATCTACATCGACTTGTAGATTGTACCACTCGAAAAAGAGCTTTGTATTGTACAGGACGAACCAAACACAACTAAAAGCATCCTCTACAGATATTCAACAGAAATTATTAATATTATGACATACATTTTATCATGCTATGATGATAGATTTTTTTTAAAAAAAGATGCATATCAGTAATAAATTGTATTTAATAGTTATCTTTCCAATAGAAGTTGTCGTTGTTGGTATTTCACGAACGACATCATGAAGTAGATAATCAAATTCTCTATGTGTATTTTCAGTTGAGTTTATTTTTACACATAAAAAATTTGATACTCCCTCCTTATTTGTTTTTATAGAAAGAACATTCAGACTCCAATGCCGAGACTGCAACAACCAAAATGAAAATTAGAATCAATTCTGACATGAGTATAATGATCAAAATAAAAGGAATCAATAGCATATAGCAAAGCTTACTTATTCTCATATTAAATCAAGTAGAATTTGGCCATAGGAATGCATATACAGGCCTTTCAAAATTGGCCTCTTTTGCCTTCAAAACACCCATGAAAAATGGACTGACTACAAAAGCGATTCCCTTTGAATCCATACTAATACTATGCTGCAAAAAATTTGGCCGGCTTCAACAATCAAATCTGTGATTGTTGAAATTTGAGACAATAAATGAACAATTTGAGACACGTGGCATCATTTCACTGGTGCATGTGTCCATCCGTACATTAATTATGACTCATTGATGAGGGACATGTGGGGGTGTGACATGTGCACTAACCAGATAGCGCCACGTGTCATTTCACACGTGCATAGATCATTCTTGTACGGACAAATATTTTTGACCAATCCTGAAATGACGTGTCCTACACAATTTCTCTGATTTTTGTGTCTGATATCGATTTCAAGCGCACTTCTCAACCTTTTTATCCTCAATTCGTACCTAAGTGTCTGAAATCGATATTATAGTCTAGGATATCGGTCTCAAGTGCACGTTTTCATTTCAAATTTCTATGGCCAATGTACCTGCACTCGAAACCGATACGAGAAGCCTTTTTGATGCACTTGAGGTCGATATTGTGAGAAAAAAAAAACTAAAAATTTTCGATGATAAGTGAATTATTCAGAACAAATGGCATCATGTCAGTGGTCCACGTGTCTATCCGTACACATCATTATGATTCATTGATGATGGCACGTGGGCAATGACATGTGCACCAATTCTATTGTGCCATGTGTCATTATCTATACGGACGAATATAATCAACGAATCACAAAATGACACACGTCCTATTGATCAAATTCCACAGGTGCAATTTTTTTCATAAATTTCTCATTTCCAGCGCAAATTTTCACACACATTTTTTTGATTTCAGCGCCTAATATCGATTTCAAGTGCACTTTTTTTTACCTGTTTATGCTCCGCTTCTACCTTCGCGCCTGGGGATATCGCTCTCAAAGCACATTTCGGATCCAATTTTCTCTCTCCTATATACCCTCGTTCGAAACCGATACTCAACCCTTTATAATCTATCTTGAGCATATAGTTTGTTGCAATTTGATTTTATGTTCTATTTCACATCTGAGACCGATATCCAGTCCTTGATATTATAAGTTTTCTAGAATCTTTTTTTGTGTAGTCTCATTGTCGAAATGGCTAATTTTGATTCCATTCTGTTAGGCAATCAAGGCACTTTCTCATTTTCTTGGAGGGCATAATTTTAATAGGGTGCATAAAATGATTTTTGTAAAGAAAACTATTGCACTTAAAATTTTAGGATATGGACCAGTGAATTCCATGCTCAGATCATCTCATTTTGCATTGTATGCTGCCTACGTTGATCTGCATTAGCATGAAAACTACGAGCTCTTGGATCCGTACAAAAGAAAAAAATTGTTGCATGATTCTAAGTTGCAACTTTCATTAGAGAAAGTGTCAGTATACAAAATCTCTCTGTATGTCTATTGTTTATTGGCTTGTATAAATTTGCATGCTTTTTGAAATTTTTTATAATCTGTCGATTTTGTATTATAATGAATTTGGATTCTTCTATAAAACCATTATAAAAGTTGCAATTTATAGTTGTTCTTTGTGCTAGTCCCACCATGTTGTGTACTTTTATGAAATGTCGCTCTTGCTTGCCAATGAGATTTTTCCATTCCTTGCGATGACCATATGCTAAGACTTTCACTATTTCTTGCAAAGAATGTCAAATGATGTCGTAATATGTGCTGCATGTCACAAAAAAAAAATACAAATCAGTAGCAAAAGTATCTAAATTAATTGCACATATTTGACTATACTAGTGTAACATCGAAATCTTACCATATAATGTGTTATATGATCTAAATCTCATGCACTTCGAACTGCATCCACAAATTCACTGGTTTATTTCTGTATCATTTGACATCAATATTTAAAATTTATCTTTTCTCAAGTATTTCACCATGTTGTCTAATTTTCTCCAAACTTCTACTTTGTGTAGATGAGTAGAACCTTCTTCTTTGAAATCTTGAGTTGCAACTATTATCTTTTTCCAAACCAAGTATTAAATCTTAGATTGTTTGCTAGAATAATTTGATAAAAATCTACGAGCTTTGGATCCTCCAATGCTCGGCTTGCATGGAATATTTCTTGTTTTACTTGATAGCTTGTCGTCTTTTTTTATTTTAACATGGCCTTTATGTAAGTCTGCTTTAGACAACACATCCTCTAATATGGAAATAGCTTCCTTCGCAGATGCCTCTGACTTCCATGCAAAAAAGATGTGAAGATATATTATTTTTTCTATTATACACACCTCTGCATGCAATGTACAAATATGAACATTCTGAAGAGGAATCGGTAGTACAAGTTTCCAATTAGGATCTTCTCGATCTCTTGATATTCCTATACTCCTTGTCATGTCTTTTGATGTCTTCATGCAGTACAAACATGGGTGTTTAGAGTCAGCGCCATGGGATACATTGAACATACATTTTAATGTCTTCAGATCTCCTATTAAATGCCATTCTATGTTGAAAGTGCCAATTCTAGGAATATTGAGTGGATCTCCATCCTGTGATTTTTTATGGTGGCAGGATATGACGTTCTATTATATATCCATGAGAGAATGTCATGGTCTTCTTTCATCACCTATAAGCGAAACAAAAAAAAATGATTTAGAATAATATTAATATAGCGAAGGTTTATCAAATAAAATCCATATTAGATTATTCCTAATGAATATGTGAAGGAACTACTATACCTGAAAAGCTGCCAACCACCAAATATCATTTTCTGAGATAGAATGGTTTTGTGTCTATGGTCAATAGTCATTTGCTTAGGATCTCGCATTAATTTCGCAAGATAACCCAAGTAGGTAGCAAAGGTCAGGTCTAGACAAGATCAAGAGCTGTGGCTTGGCGAAGTGAAAACTATCGCGATCATCTACACACAATGGACCGTAGGCTGGAATGTTGCAGTTTGCGGTGCATGTTCCATTGCCGTTACGATTGACTCCTTTTGTTGGTCTTTGTATGTGAGTTGTCATGCCCACGATTGGTCTCGAGTAGCGTGTCCACGCTAGAAATGGATAGACCAACATCCCATAAGTTAGTTATGACTATAAGGGAATTGGGGCCCTTATGTGTATAAGGTCATAATTAATGGTTGTAGGCCTAAACTCATGATGGTGGATTTATATGGGTCTATCAATGAGTCATTGGGGAACTGGATGACGTGGCCCAGATAGGCTGCAAAGGTGTCCAGTGAGGTGTCATACTGCACTACTAGTGGTGCATGGGCCTTGGAGGGTATAAGTATACCTATTGGGCTCTAACTAGTGCATGCTTGATTGTGTGATTCGTAGCTACATGCTGCTAGAGCGATTCTTCATTCCTCATTGAGATTGATCCATAGCTTGGGAGCTAGATCTGTTTAATCTAGATTTGGTTGGATTGGTTTGTCCACCATCCGTTCCCTTGTTAGTTGCTTGTATCGGCATGTCTAGATAGTATCTTGTGTGTAGGAGTTTACATTGGTATCAGAGCCATTCTAAGCATGTATTGCCATTGAAATTGCTAGGAAGAATCTCGACGTTTTTTTGAGATTTCAGTGGAGCAAGCAACAAAGAGAAGGATTTTCAGATCGTTCTTCCCGTTGATTTACTCTTTGGAAGTGTGATCGTTTGTGTGGTAAGTGCACTACCGAGATCACACTTGGTTCAATTTTTAAGCACTTCGGATTGGTTTTTAGGAAGTAATTCTGGTTTTAATTCCATGTTGTCGATTGCCTTGCCTTTTGCACTTATATGAAGCAACAGTTTCTTTTGAGGCTATGCTGGATTTTTTTTTTCTCCTTATAGCTTCTTGTTCTTGCAATAGTGGTTTATGAGATTTTAGTTGTTGTCTATTGTTTTTTGTGGAACCGGTTTTGCTTTAAAATCAGTGAGAAAGTCAAGAATAGATGCAAAGATGGACTGACCACTTGTTGTGAGTGTTGGTGGATTATTTATAGTTTTGCGATTTTTTATGGAGTTATAGGTTCATGTTGCATTTTCCAGCAAACTAATAGTGTGTTGCAGGTTTATGAGCCAGTAAAGCCATTCTTGGAATGGTTTGGTTAACAACAAGACCTATTCTGTGAAAAATGGAAGGCAACCTACAAATTTTAGTTTCAGAGAAAATTTGGGCAGAAACCCAAACGAAGACCCAAGATCAATCCTTTTGAGGAAGAACAGTCAGATAAAATACAACATGATATGCCAAAGCATTTCAAACTCTATACTTTGAATGATGTTGTCATTATGTTACCAAAAGCTCATTGTGAACCAGAAGAGCAAGTACCAGAAACGAAAGAGGGAACTAATAAAAGATGAGAAATTATTATTGTCTTCATAACTTGACATGACAGATCTAGGTGAAGCTCAATACTATCTAGGTATTCAAATCCAAAGAGACAACAAGCAGATGTTGATCTATATTACTCATCAGAAATACATCTACACTATGTTCATCATAAATAATCTGATGAATTGCAAATTAGCTCACTCATCACAAATTGTCGAAGGACCAATGTCCTAAGATGATAGAAGAGGAGTAGATGTATGAGTACCCTTATCATATGATAATAGGTTCTCCTATGTATGCAATGATCTGTACCAGACCAAACATAGCTTTGTTGTTAGTTTTTTAAGTTTATTGATGACTAATATTGGAATTACACATTGGAAGACTCTCATCAGAGTCATGAGATACATTCGAGCTACAATGGACCAATGCATTTATTATGGAGTAGTTGACAATGACAAACTCAATAATCTTAGTGGTTAATATTTAGATGGAAATTGGGAAAGAGATGTAGACACTCGTAAATCCACATATAAATTTACATTCTTTCTCAACAAGGGTCTTATTTCTTGGAACAGTCGCAAGCAAATTTTGATATCTCTATCATCTACCGAATCAGAGTATATCACAGCCTCTCAGGCTGCGAAGGAGACAGTGTGGTTGAGAAATTTACTTTCAAACATTTGCCTAAAACAATATGCCCCAATAATTTTATTTTGTGATAAGTAAAGTGATATTGTTTTATAGGCTAACCTCAGGTTTCATTCCAAGAGTAAGCACATTGAAATTAAGTATCACTATGTCAGAATTAAAGTTCTCGGTAATGAGCTAAATTTGTAGTATTGTCGAATGCAAGACATGACAACTGATATTTTTACTAAGGCACTAAGCTTGGTTGGATCTACACAAGAAGTTCTATGCAGAACTAAGTTTGATGGTCAAGGCATTCATGGATTCAAATTAAGGAGAAGTGTCCCATATTTCTATAGTTAATCTACATCCATTCCATCTCTGTAGTTTTACTCATTCTTTTACACAATTTGTAGAAATATAAGAGAATTGAACAATAGGTGGCTTTGACACTCTCGACTATCACAAGATCAAGTTTCAGATTGTTATGAAGATAACTACTTTTCCAATTAGATAAGTGACAATACATCGTGGCTAGGCATCTTAGTGTGAAAATTGTCAACTAGTCTCGACATTTTATTTGGCATTTTTGGAGGCCAAAATGAAATCTCAACTTAGAGATAGTTTCATATTTGTCAATAAGGCTCTAAATAGTGATATTATAGTTTTTGGTAAGTAGATAAGTGGATGAGATCGTGTTTGGACCCATTCTAATTGGTCAATTCTGGTACATTGCATTTGGACTAGTATTTCTAGGTTTTTGGTTAAGTACCTAGAAATACTAGTCCAAATACTTGGCTATATGGAATATTGGTTGCTATAAATAGTTGTACCTACATGGAGAAGAAATTATTGTTTCCTCTTATGATGTGGAGAATTCATCTTTGTTGATTCTATGTCCATCTCTTATGGTTTTCTCATGATATCTTGAGTTCCTATGTGTAGAATGTTGATTTTCTTGTTGATCTAGCTTTCACACATGTGAAGTACTATGTTGTACTGTTGCTGTACAAAAAGCGATAGTACTAAGTCAGATCCAAGTGGTTGTAATCAGATCTTGATGCATTTCTAAATTCTAGCATGCATAAAGTTGAGTTTTCTATGTTGTAGATGAATCTAGATGTGTAATCCAAATTGGCTAAAGATCATTTATGGATCAAATGTGTTTTGATCTCTGATTTTTCACATGGTATCAGAGCAGGTTGCAGGCCAAATTTTGTGGCATTACCAAATCTAGAAGTGGATTTGAGGGCGCCATAAATTCTTTGTGGATTTGGAGGCTCTGTTATCTCAAATCAAGCATTTTCAACAACATTGATTGGATCTTTGTGATCTTATAACCATTTTATGTCAAATCACTTGTAGATGGACTATTTTTAAAACCACTCATTGGATTGTGGAGACAAAAATTTCTCATGGTAGAGAATCATACATTCCAATAGATGATATATCAAGATTCTAGCTTTTGCATGTAGATTTTCCTAGATTCAATATTTTTCATTTTTGGAGAAATCCTAAATTTGATAGGATCTCTTGATTTTCAGGTTGCTGGACTTTTCAATAGTGTGTTTCATTCTTAGGTGTTGGCAAAAGTTCATCTATTGTGTGTTTAGATCTATTGTAATCATGAAATCAAGATTCTAGGTGCTGCTAGCATTTGCTAGAAAGAGAGAAAAAAGAGAGGCTAGAGTGTTTCCAAATCTTTGAGATTTCTGCTTGAGTTTAATTTGTTGATTTTGAAGAGAGTGCTAAGTGCATTGGAATAGGTTCAAATAAGATCAAATCATTGCAACATGTCAACCTCAAGTAGCTTCATGTTGGAAGGCAATGATAGGCCTAGCTCAATCAACTATTCTACTGGGAAGGTGAGGATGGAGTCCTTATTGGAGATGAATGAGTTGATGGAAATTGTTCTAGGTGTGGAGGAGAGACCTTTGGCACAACAAGATCAATTGAGGTATGACAAGAGATCTAAAAAGGCTCTACACATCATAAAGATTAATGTGACTAATGAACTTCGCAAGGAAGTTGATAAGTGCAATGGGATTATTTAAAGAATCTTTATGAATATAAGTCTACATCTAGAGTTCTAAATCTAAAGAGACAAATCTTTCCTTGTATGCAAAAGAAGGATGAAAGTTCTGATGCTTTTGTTTTGAGGGTTAAATCATTCAATGATGAGCTAGCATGTATTGATGAGAGCATTAAGGAGATAGAACTGGTTCAAGCTATTCTTAATGGATTTTTGGATGATCATGCTAATCTTGTTCAAACTTTTGCTATTCAAAGACTTTGCCAAGTATGGTCGATTTGCAAGAGATTTTGGTGAATGAGGAGTTTAGGCTTCAAACAAGAGGTGGATCTACATCTACATCTCAAGTTGATGGAGAGGAGGCGATGTTCATCTAAGGCAAATTCAAGGGAAAAGGTGAAGGCAAATGGTCAAAGGTTATCAAGGTGAGCCTTTCTCTTTTGTTGTTAAGAATAAAGATAGGTCAAAGTTAAAGTGCTTCTATTGTGGAATAAAGAGGCATTTCCTAGTGATTGCTACAAGAAGAAGAGAGATCAAGGTGAGAAGCAAACCAACCACACTATTGATGGAGATGGTATTGATGAACAAATCTCAAATTATGCTTTTATTATGTCATCTTGTTTAATGGCTAATCATGGAGACATTGATCCTTCGTGAATTGATAATGGAGCTACATCAGGGGTGACAATGGTGGTGAGTATATTTTTACCAAGTTCAAGGCTTTTTGTGATGAACATGGGATCAAGAGGGAGTACACAAGCCAAAGGACACCACAATTAAATGGAGTGGCTGAGAGGAAGAATAGAACTTTGTGTGAAGGGCTGCCAAAGCCATGAGGCTAGGTGCTAATCTTCCTAAATCTTTTTGGGATCAAGCTTTATTGTGTGCTAATTTTCTATGCAATAGGTGGCCAAGTGCAATATTGAATGGAAAAACACCTTTTAAAATATTGTTTGGAAGAAGGCCGAGTGTCACATTTTTCATGTATTTGCTATATCAACATCACTCTTGATGATAGAACCAAGGAGGATCCTTCTTCAAAGAAAGGTGTGTTTGCTATAGTGATGTAAGCAATGCTTACAAAGTTCAACAAAGAAAGTGGTCATTGGAAAAGATGTCATTTTTTATGGGGGGAACTTTCCAAAAGTATCTTCAAGTGGTGGTGTGGATGTTGGATCTCAGCATTCTTGATGATGACATTGTTGATGATACTTTGGATGTTGATGTTCAGAAGAGCCTACTTCAAATCAAAAGCCAAGATCAAGGCAAAGGCAACAACCTTTGAGAGTCACTTATGATGAGAAAGGTGAGCAAGTTGTTGGTGGTACAAACTATGCTTCCTAACCTCTTTTGATAAACCTACATGTGTAGATGAAGCAAGACAAAAAGAGGAGTGGATCCAAGCAATGGATCTTGAGTCTCAAGGTCTTATAAAAAATGAAACATCGAGATTGGTGGAACTTCCAAAGGACAAGAAGGCTATTGGATGAAAATGGATCTTCAAAGTGAAGCCAAACCAAGATGGCAAGGCAAGGTTAGTGGCAAAAGGATATGCACAAGAGTATGGAATTGACTCTAATGAGACCTTTTCACCTGTGGCAAAGATGGTAAGCATTTGAGTCATTATTTCACTTGCTACACTTTTGGGATGGGATCTATGGCAATTGGATATTACAAATGCATTTTTTAATAAGGATCTTAAGGAGGATGTGTTCATGAAGCAACCCGAGGGCTATTCACATAGCAAGCCAAATCATGTTTGTTTTCTACAAAAGAGTTTGTATGGTCTTAAGCAAGCACCAAGGAGTTGGTATGCTAAGCTTAACTCTTTCTTACTTTCACAAAATTTCATGATGAGTGAATATTATCATTCACTTTACTATAGATTTGTTGGAAATCAGGTTACTATCCTTCTTATCTATGTGGATGACATCATATTGAGTGGAGACAGCAAGCAAGATATTGATGATATCAAGTTTGCACTATATCTTGGGAATAGAGGTATTTAGAGCACCATTCATATGTCAAGAGACATATGCTCATTCTATTCTAAAAAGATTTCATATGGTAGATCCTAAAGTTTGTGATACACCAATGGAGTCAAATGTAAAGCTAACTATAAGAGGTAATACAGATCCTTTGAGATGAAAGCTAGTTGGTTCACTCATATATCTAACAATCACAAGACCTGATCTAAGCTATTGTGTTGGTAGATTAATCCAATTTATGTAAAATCCTAATGTGGAACATTGGAAGCTAGGCAAGAGGGTATGGAGATACATCTTGGCAATAAGAGATCTATTTATGGAGGATCATCACCTAACTTGCTCGGACTTTCAGATTTGGACTTTTTCTAGAGATCAAATGGATAGAAAATCCATAAGTGCACATGCTATTTTCATAGGTGATGGAGCTATCTCATGGATGTCAAAGAAACAAGCTACTATCTCATTGTCATCTAGTGAGGCCAAGTAGAAAGCTCTTACATCTTGCACAAAGGAGATGCTATGGATAAAGAGGATAATAAGCGATCTTCACTTGCTAGTTTCTTCAAGGGAATGTGTGGATGATATCTTCACCAAAGCATTGGGAAAAGGCTTGTGGAGAGGGAGTATAAAAATCGTCAACTAGTCTCAACATTCTATTTGGCATTTTTGGAGGCCAAAATGAAATCTCAAATTAGAGATAGTCTCATATTTGTCAATAAGGCTCTAAATAGTGGTATTACTATTTTTTGTGAAAATGCAAAAATCATGCTTGGACAAAGCCAAAATATTGTATATAGAATTAATCACACATGTGTGGAGCCTGTTTCCACATGTGAAATTAGTGTACTTGTCATGTACCATAATCATATATTTTGTACATATGATTTAATTCAAGTTCTAGTGGCTAAAAAGGCCAAAAACTAGTTTTCTAGATAAATGACACATGGCATCAATCTATTGATTGCATGAGCCAAATACATTGGATAGGTGTCATATCCCATGTGTAGAGGACAACTCAGGATACTCATGATTAGGAATCAAATCCTTCAAAGCATGAAAGGAAGTAGTGAAAGTGCCCAAAATTATGTCTTTAGGATCAAATCTTTGAATAAGGAGTTGTCTTCTATAGATGATAAAATCAAAGATGATGAATTAGTTCAAATCATTTTGAATGGATTAGGAGATTATTATTCCAATCTTGTTCAAACCTTTGCTATTCAAGATTCACTTCCTAGTATTGAAAAATTTCAAAGTGTGCTTGTAATTGAGGAGAGTAGAATGCTTTATATCAAAAGTAGGATGAGTTCCTTTTCTTTGAATGATGGTGATGAAAAAGCTAACTTTTCTTTGAAAGGCAAGAAGAAAAAGTTTCCATCCAAGAAGACTCAAGACATGGAGATGGAGAGCAAAGATGGAGCATCAAGTTCCAAAGGCAAGAGCAAGAAGGACAAGAAGAAGCTAAAGTGTTTCTTTTGTGGAAAAAGGGGACATTTTGCATCCGAGTGCTACAAGAAGAAGAATGCCCAAGCGAAGGACAATCAAGGCAATCTTGTGCTTGAGGAGGAGGAAGAAGGCAATCTATTTTTGATGGTATCCTCACCACAAACATCTAATCAATACACTTGGTGGATTGATAGTGGGGCAATTTCTCACATGACTCACCAAAAAGACTACTTTTCTAATCTACTTTCTTACAATAGTTCTAAGAGATTTATCTTCACCGCAAGTGATCAAGAATGTGAGATTGTAGGTGTTGGATCCATTTCTTTATGTCTAGGATCATCTAAAAAAGTAGATCTAGACAATGTTCTTTATGTACCTTCAATTACAAAGAACCTGTTGAGTGTAGGACAACTTATGAATAGTGGATTAGATGTACATTTCAAGCATGGAGCATGTTCTATCTTGAAAGATGAAAAATGTATTGCTAGTGGTTTCAATCAAGGGAGGTTATTTAAATGTGTCATGGTTGAAAGTGTGGACATGGCAAGGGAGGAGCTCACTCAAGTGGAATTATGGCACAAAAGGTTAGGCCATCCTAACTACAAAGCTATGGAGACCATGGTGACAAAGGAGCTAGCAAGTGAACTTCCCAAAACCATATCCAAGTGTGGCAAGCTTTGTGAAGCTTGTGGACTTTCCAAATCTCATAAGCTACCTTTTAAGAGATCTTTGACAAGATCTAACTCTCCTCTTGACCTTATACACTCGGATGTTCATTCATTTTCACATGAATCAAATGGTGGAGCTATTATGTATGTCACTTTTATTGATGACAGATCAAGATACTCTTGGGTTTATCTCTTGTCTAAGAAAAGTGAAGTTTTTGAGTCCTTGTAAAGTTCAAAACTCTTTTGAAAAAGCAACTTAACACTAGCTTGAAAGTATTAAGAAGTGATAACAGAGGGGAGTACATCTCCAATAGGATGAAAGAGTTTTGTGAGACTAATGGCATTAGGAGAGAGTTTGCTTGCACATATACTCCACAACAAAATGGAGTAGCTGAGAGAAAGAATAGGACACTATGTGAGTGTGCTAAAACTTTGAGATTAGATGCATCCCTTCCTATTTCATTTTGGGGAGAATCTATTTTATGTGCAAACTTTCTATGTAATAGAATGACTAATAGTGCCATTAAAGGACTTACACCTTATGAAGTATTGTTTGGACAAAAAGCCAAATCTTAGTGATTTGAAAGTTTTTGGATGTACTTGTTATGTACATATTCCATTAGAAACAAGGAAAAAGGAAGATGCCACTTCTTTCAAAGGCATCTTTGTTGGTTATAGTGAAAGTAAGAAAGCTATTCAATCCTATTACCAAGAAAGTTGTTGTAAGTAGAGATGTACTTTTTGATGAATCTCTCCAAGACAAAGGAAAGGTGACTTCCAACAACACTCAACTTGTCAAGGATCATGCTATGGCCGAGGAGGAGCTTCATGAAGATGAAGACCAAGTGGAACTTACTCAAAGTCCAAGGGTGCCAAGAAGATCAACAAGGACAAGGATTGAGCCATCAAGGCTCACTTATAGTGACAAAGGGGAGCAAAGGGAAGGTTCTCAACTACTCAACTCTTATACTTTCTTGACTACTATACTTAAGGACCAACTAGTTTTGAGGAAGCAAATAAGTCTCAATATTGGAGGAAAGCTATGCAAGTAGAGTTTGATGCATTAATGGAAAATCAAACTTGGAAGCTTGTTGATTTACCTTATGGAAAGATGCCTCTTACTTGTTAATGGATATATAGATTGAAATATAATTAAGATGGTTCCATTCATAAGTATAAAGCTAGACTTGTAGCAAAAGGTTTTTTTGCAAGTCAAAGGCATAGATTATGATGAAACCTTTACACTTGATGCAAAGCTTGTAACCATTAGATTAATCATATGTCTGGCTACTTCTTTCGAATGGGAGCTCTTCCAACTTGATGTGAAAAATGCTTTCTTGAATGGATTTTTGGAAGAGGAAATCTACATGTGCCAACCCTCTTATGAGCCATCATTGTACTACAAATGTAATGATGAGAAGATCATTATCTTAGTTTTATATGTTGATGACATTATACTCACAGATAATGATCTAGATGGCATAAAAAATGTAAAAATTTCCTTGTCTAGTGAATTTAGAATGGTAGATCTAGGACTTCTTAAAGTTATACTTGGAATAGAAGTCACTAGAAGTAATGATTTTACTTTCATATGTCAATCTAAGTATGCTAGATCAGTCTTAGCAAAATTTGGCATGATTGATTGTAAAGGAGTTGAAACTCCCATGGAACTAAGTGTAAAAGTTTCTAAGGCAAGTGATGAAGCATCCTTTGAGGACGGACATCACTACCTATAGAATGCTTATTGGTTCCTTGATATACTTAACCATCACTAGACCATATCTTAGTTTTTGTGTTGGCAAATTGAGTCGATACATGCAAAGTCCATTAATATGTCATTGGAAAGGAGCAAAAAGGGCGTTAGGGTACATCTCGGCTACAAAAGACTTTGGCATAGTTAATGAAAGGACTAATATTTGTTTAAGAGCATATTTGGACTCAAGTTTTGCAGGTGACAAGATGGATAGAAGATCCATAAGTGCATTTGCTACGTTCTTATGTGGAGGAGCTATATCTTGGCTTTCCAAAAAGCAAGATACCATCTCTCTTTCATCAACAGAATCTGAGTATAAAGCTATGACAACAACAACAAAGGAGGTTCTTTGGCTTAAAAGGATTTTGGAGGAGCTTCATGTGATCAAGGATGAAGACATTCCATGCATACATTGTAATAATCAAGCAGCTCAACAACTTGCAAACAATCCAGTCTTCCATGCTCGAACAAAGCACATTGCGATTTCACATCATTTTGTGAGGGAGAAAGTGCAAGCAAAGGAGATCAAGCTTATTCATGTTTCATCATCAGATTGCATATTGCCTAAAGATCCATTTGCAAAATTAAGATTGGCTCTTGGAGTTATAGATAGATCTATGCTAGATTTACCAAGCTAGATTTTTGAGGAGTGTGAAAAATGCAAAAATCATGCTTGGACAAAGCCAAAAGCTCGTATATAGGATAATCACACATGTGTGGAGCCTGTTTCCATGTGTGAAATTAGTGTACTTGTCATGGACCATAATCATATATGTTGTACATATGATTTAATTCAAGTTCTAGTGGCTAAAAAGACCCAAAACTAGTTTTCTAGATATATGACACATGGCATCAATCTATTGATTAGACGAGTTTTTGCTTCTAGAAGATTTTCATGAAGATCTCCATATAGTAGGAAATTGGATAAAAAATGCTCAAAATAAAAAGTTTGATCCAAGTGTCAAATTTGCATGATGATGACAAAGCATCCTCACACATGTGAGATCTGATGCATGATCAGTACCTCGAGCTCCAAAAAGTGTATATATAGAGGCATATTTGGCCACAATCAACATGAAACATCAATCTTGATTTTGGAAGCATTTTTGTGTAATTCTCTCTATTTGTCTACATTTGTTCTTTTAAGGTAAAAGTTTTTAATGAAGTTGAAGCTCACTTTTCCCTTCATAAGTGCTTGGGTCCCTTCAACCAAATCTGGACTATTGATTTGGAACCACTCCATCTTGGCCATCAACACACCACTAGATCTTGGCCATAGAATTGAGAGAGAGTTGATCCAATGATGATCGTCAAATTTTGGGCAGTGAATTGGTCCCCCTACGCACTAGGACTTTTGGGCCTCTACTTTCTCACTTTCATGAACAATGCACATTCTCTTTCTCCTCTTGCTCACTGCCGCTGGTGGCCACACCTTTCCAATACAAAAAGGGTGAATTTAGGCTCATTGTCTTCAGAATTTTTATCAGATGACTTAGGTCGCCTCCTAATAGCGCGATGTTATAGGCTCATTGAATGGCAAAAAAAACAATGGTGAATTCATGAGATAAGGCCAACCTAGAAAAGCGACTTTTTTTTTTTTGCTTTTTACGTCAAAAATTGCTAGGTTCATCGATGGTAGACAAATCTCTAACACAAAGCTCATAGTCTCTCCATGGCAAGCTAATGGCTTAAAATAGCTACCTTCCTATCTTTATGACATCCAAAATGGAACATAGACAATGAAGATATTGCCAAATTTTGTGAGAAAATCATAACTCCCGTTCACTTTATTCAACAAGCTAACTACAAAATTCTTCATTTTAAAAAAGCTTTTTACCCCATCTGATGCTATGAATAGGCAAAAGATCCATGCAATGAGCTTTTCAAGCCTCTGTATGCTCAAAACAATGCACTAATGCTTCACTTTCCACTTTCTAACTGTCGCAAACTTCAAACTCTCGAAAAATCAGTTTTCTCGAAGCTCTCCTTGATGGCTAATCTATACTGTGCATACTCCCTGTACGGCTCTAATACCCAGTTAAAATTCACTTCATATAGGATCATAGATCACAAAACACAATAATGTACACAAAGAACACTCTCCACTAGAAGCTCTCATAGCAACTATATTTTTAGAAACCACTATACATATAGTTCTTTTCTTTGGCAACCCATACATGGCCTAGGTTGCCATTGACAAGACACATGTCTCGATGACTTGCCTCGTGGTGAGGCCAGCTGGTCCTAATCAACTGATCAGACCCACAAAATAGTAACACAATAGTTCTACTTTGATTCTAACCCATTCCACCATCCTAGCACTTTTCCTTTTGTGTTCTTTACATATTTGAAGAATCTTTTACTTGAAAGCTCCTCCTCCTTGAAAATAGCTGCACCATCATGAAAGAAATCCGAGGCCTCCATGCCTCATAATGATTATGAAGATCATGATTGTAAAGACCACTAGGGACAATCCCCAAACACAAGAGAGACTGTGGAGCAAAACCACCCAACCAAACCTAGATCCATCCTGGAGAATCCTCTTGGATCTAGCCCCCAAGCCATCCCAAAGTGATAGCAAGAGGAGAAGAGCTCAACAGGTAACCTAGACCAAAGTCGTCGACAGAATAATCACTACCTCAATATATAGAGAGTAGGATCCTATGCATGAGCGCATGCAATCCCCATGCAGGTCAACTATAAATAGGTTACAGCTCTACATGCATACCTCCTGCCTATATCAGTCACATGTACATACACTACTCCACATGTCTCAATTAGAGTGTCTGGGTCCTCTCAAGCTTACTAGTCACCAACAGGCCTCGACGTGGAATAAAATCTAGGCGTGACCAATAATCTCGAATATTGGAGGGCCGATCTACCATATTAGGACTATTCCCTAACCGAATATGGCCATAACAAAGATCACAAAGTGGATACACGTGTTGATTACAAGGACTTTGAATCCTAGCTTGACTAGTCCACAAACCATGAACATTTTGCATAATAGTTCTAATCTTGTAATCAATAGCAATCTTAAACTTACCGAGGATACTTACTTTCTTGTAGATATAACTATCCCATATATACACTTGGAAATGCTTGGTTTTGACAAGAATTCACTCTAGCACACTCTATAATTGATGGCATATCCTAATCACTCAGTGGAATTGGATTCTCCTCCAGATATAACCTACAACAAAGCTCTGATGCCATGTGAAAATATCAAATGATCTAATTATGCCCTTTGATTTTTAGCTAATTTGAAGAGCACATCCAGCTGGCTTCACTACCAATGTAGAAATCATGCATCAACTGCACATAGAAGATGAAAACTCAACAAGAACTTGTTATAAACTGTCCCTATTCGTACAATAGCCATACAATATTAGTACACACATGTGTGGATTCATATACATAAGAAAACCACACAAAAATTCAATATATGAGCACCAAGATACAAGAGATTGATGTAGAAACCCAAAGAGATATCTTTCAAAAGAATTTGAGACGTACTGGTTAAAAATAGTAAGGATACTATTTTAAACTATCTTTAAGTTGTTATGTACAATTGGCCTCAATATGCCAAATAACAAATGACCAAACTAGTTGATTTTCTTCACAACCCAAATTGTACAAAGCTAGGATCAAGGGCCAAACTCAATAGTAGAACAAGGTAAAACACTGGAGCAGAGCACTGCACCATCCACGGAGGACCAGCTAGCCTCATCCTCATAGAGCTCTCATTCCATTTTAGCGTTCAGGCCATTCTGAAAGCCGAAGAATATCAAATAGGAAATAAATGAATTTTTGTGTACATATCCTCATGAGTCCTCACACAACAGGTGGTAGATCTCCTTTATTGCACCTGAAATAAATTTCAAAGAAATCTCTTGCATCCCAGCATTGGTCCCACAATCGGTGGCAACCCATTTTTGAAGACATCCTTGCGGCCATCGACAAATATGTGGCCAGCCTGAGATCTCTCAGCATAAACTCCCACTGTGTCCCCATATCAAGGTGCAAAAAGTGAGTGGAGTGTGGAGTACCTTTGGTCTAGATCACTGTAAAAATCCTTAGCTAGCCAAAGATCTACTCAGAATATGGATGGGGCATGAATGTAGATGCCAATAGGGCTCTTATCCATTTTTTGCAACAATACAATAAATGTCCGGATCCAACTGTTCGTGTGGCATCATAATCCGACCGCAATTTAGTATTTTTTATGAAGGTCCCCACTAAATAGGATGCTTTTTTGTCACCCATCATTTTTAATCCTGATAAAGCTCAACTAAGAGTGACTTGAATTCATGGAACAAGTCATTGGCTACCTAACAAAGCGTCGTCACGAGTCCCGGAGTTCTTACTAGCTCCAGTGCCAAGGGACCTTCAAGTCGGGGGCCCTGTTGTGAGAAATATGTGTACATAAAAAGGCCCATCAAAAATAAAGAAATACTTTTAAGTAAATTAGAATAGATGCAAGGGTCATGGCATCTTGCGTGCATAAGCCCATAACCCAATGAGCACATTTGTAAAGTGCATGTATTGTAACATAGAATAAAATAGACTTGGCACTTGTAAATAAAATAGAAACAGCCCAAAGTCTGAGTTACAAAGTTCTAAGTTAGAGTCAAATTATAAATGGTGGTAAATGAGATGTGCTACTTGTGCACCTGAGGATCTTTTTTGTTTTCTATAAAGGGCTTGGATCTCAATCCTTGCCTCAATGAAGTAGCCAATAGTAGTAAAGGAGCAAGGGCCTCTCCAAGAATAAAAAGACACCGGAGGAGACTGTACTATTTTGGCAAATCCAAGCATTCTCATGTGCTTTTGAAACTTTTTCTAATGCTGAGCTTTGTGAATGCTTGTATTTTCTTAACCTTTTTGCATTGTCTAATGGTTATGCTTTTTAATGTTTTTTCATTAGATTAGCATCAAAAGCACATAAGCTAATCTACCTCACTTTCTACTCTCTTTCTCTCTTTACTATTATGGATGTGTGGTGTGGTTAGAGTTAGTAGGGTGGGGGTGTAGTGTTAAATCTAGGAAGACAACTAAGTTACAACTAAAATCTAGTTAAAACTCTATCTTTATGTTCTAACCCCTTTTGACAGGCAAAGGGACTACTCACCATCTATGTCTACACCCAACATGCTATAAGAGACAAATCCATCATTTGGAAAAAAAAATTGCTAATGAAGGACCAATTATCTGGATATTGAGAGTCAACTGCACATGTCAAAAGAACTAAGGGACTTAAGACTTAAAATTTCCTAGGGCTCCATTGTAACCCTTGGGAAGGGGATGTGAAAAAAAAAAAACAAATTTAAAACATACTTGATGGATTTCTAAGATCTTGACCAAATTTGGATGCACATTTAGATTTAGCCACAAGATAGAAATCATCAATTTACACATGCTAGAATTGCATAAATTACTAAGATCTAATCATAAGTACTTCGATACAGTAAGGTACTATCCCTGTCCGTAAAAAAGCAGCAGCCTATTTTCCTTTCACACATGTAAATGCAAGATCAACAACAAAAATAACATTCTACACACTAGAATCATGATATCTTGAGAAATACAAATGAGATGGACATAGAATCATAAGAGATGAATTCTCAACATAAAATGAGAATACAAAAGTACTTTCTCCATGTTGGTAGTAATATTTATAGCTGCTAAAATGTCATTTGGCCAATTGCCCTAAAATTGCCCTAAAGTAACTTCTTGGTACTTCATAAAAAAAAACCTAGAAATTGTAGTCTAGATGCAATGTATAAAATCTAGCCAATTAGAATGGGTCCAAATCCGACCTCATCCATTTATCTACTTGCCAATAATAGTACAAACACTATTTAGGCCTTTATTGACAAATATAATTCTATCTCTAAGTTGAGATTTCATGTTGGCCTCAAAATTGCCAAAATAGATCAACTAAACTAGTTGAATTTTTCACACTCCCTATTCAACTAGTTTTTGGCATAGATTCATATATAACTCCAAGAGATGTTCTATGTTTCATAACCAAGTCTTTTCCCAATGCTTTGGTAAAGATATCAGCCACACACTCCCTTGATGAGACATGTTGAAACTCCACCTCCTTTGCCATGACTTGTTCTCTCACAAAATGATAAGCCACATCAATATGCTTGCTCCTTGCATAAAAGATAGGATTTCTTGCTAATCTTTGGGCTGAAGGGTTATTATAAAAGATGAAAATCCATGGTTTGTACTCAGCCTCACTAGAAGATAATGAGATTGTTGCTTGTTTCTTTGACATCCATGAGATAGCTCCATTACCTATGAAATAGCTTGAGATTCTATCCATTTGATCTCCAGCAATTTTCAAATCTGAAAATCCATCAACATCAAGAAAAGTGGGATGATCATAGCAAGGGGAACAAGGTTTGGGAGGTTATTTAAGCTTGATGCTTTTGTAAATCCTAACCAAGTTGTGATGGTAGCCGAGGAGACCAAGATGACCATATTTGACTTGTGGCACAAGAGGCTTGGTCACATCAACACCAAGTCCATGGAAGCTATGTGCAAGGAGGAGCTTGCTCTCGGCCTTCCAAGTTCTTTGGCAAAGGAGGAAAGGGTATGTCAAGCTTGTGCCTTGGCTAAGGCACACAAGTTATCTTTTTCAAGCTCAATCACAAAGACAAGTCATCCTCTCGAATTGATCCACTCGAACGTGCATTTTGCTAGCACAAAGAGCAGTGGTGGAGCTACAATGTTTGTCACCTTTATAGATGACTACTCAAGATATGGATGGGTATATCTACTTTCTATGTTCTCAAAAGGCAAGTTCAAGGGCAAAGGCAAAAGCAAATGGTCAAAAGGGCAAGATCAAGGTGAGTCTTCCAGTTTTGTTGGCAAGAAAAAAGATAGATTCAAGCTAAAATATCTCTATTGAGGAGTCAAAGGACATTTTTCTAGTGATTGCTTCAATAAACAGAGAGATCAAGGTGAGAAGCAAACCAATCCAACTCTTGATGAAGATGGTGTTGATGAACAAAATTCCAATGATGCTTTTGTTATGTCATCTTGCTTGTTGCATAATCATGGAGATATTGATCCTTGGTGGATTGATAGTGGAGCTAGATCACATATGACATATCGTGAGGAGTATTATTCATCATTGATGGCATTTGAAGGTGACAATAAGGTGATCTACGCGGCCAATGATGGTGAGTGTGCAATCAAAGGGATTGACCTGTCAAGAAGTATCAATCTACTAAGGAGTGAGGTGGCTACACCCTTCCAAATCTAGATCATTGCAAAACTCAAGAGAAAGCCGTCAAGCTCCTAGATCCAGAACCAGCCTGGCGCCATAAAGTATTTTTACAAAAGCAAAACCTCCATGGCATGGTATCTTGAAGCACCCGCCTATATGCGCACCAATCCATAGAATTAGCCAATAGCGCGGCAAGAACCATTTCTTGCCAAAAAGGTAAAGAAAAAGATTTTTTGGCCCATGCTCATAGGTGTACAATTCCTATTTCCTGCTCTACTAATAGGAATGTGATTTTAAAGGACGTTTTGTTCATTCCATCTATCACTAAGAACCTTCTTAGTGTGAGTCAATGTTTCAAAAGAGATTCAACATGGAGTTGTTTGTTGGTGATGCTTGGTTGATTTCAAAAATTTTGCATGCATTTGCTATTTCAACTGCACTCTTGATGATAGGACAAAGGAGGATCCATCTTCAAAGAAAGGTATATTTATTAATTATAGTGAGGTGAGCAAGGCTTACAAAGTTTTTATTCCTTCAACTAAGGAAGTGGTCATAGGAAGAGATGTCATTTTTTATGAAGGAAACTTTCCAAAAGTTTCTTCAAGTGGGATTCCTGACAAGCGACACTGTCGCATTTGTAGAGAGATAAAATGTGACATTGTTGTCAAACTCCATGTATTTTTGCAGACTGTGTAAAAACACTTGTAATTCTATAGACTGTATAAAGACACAGGAAAATCCGTAGAACTAGATAAACAGTTAGATGAAGATTAAAAACCAATTAGTCGATTAGTAGGAAGGAGAATAATTCAAAACTTGGGAGGTGTCTTCTATGGATTCTCTCTTAGCTCTGCGCATGACCACTACCACTTCATCCATCTCATAATCCTTGAAGTATTGTGACACGTCATGTGCAGCTTTTGGTTCTTCTATGACGTCCTGGCGGATTTTATCATGCAATTCCTGGTTGGTCATCAACTCGGTCTTGATCCCTCGTTTATCACTCTTAGCCTTTCACTCAGTGGTTTTAGACTTATACAGGGGTTTACGTTCTCGGAATGAGCTGGTGGTTGGCTGATTGTCGATTTCTATCCTTTTCAAAGCTCGATCAAGTTTCTTGATGCTCTTAGATGGTTTCATATCTAGATCTGCGAAGGTGATGAGAGTTTTTTCCTTCAAAGAGCCTCCAGATGGGGGATCCGAAATAATTGGATCTTTTTCCTTGGCATCATGCATCATTGACTCCGATCATGGATCAATTGTCAGATCTTTTCACCATCTTTATGCTATTATCCCATAACTAGAGTTCTAGCTTGTAAAGAACTTCATCCTTAGCTAGATCCCAACCTATGCATTCTTGCAAGAGATCGTTCACGGTTATTGGGACACTAGTCGTGAATCCGTCGATTACAATATCCATTTGGCCTACTACAACATTTCCTTGTAATTTTTTGTTGTTTCGATAAGATCTTTGTTCGCTAGAGGCTTTCATGGATCTAGTACTTCAAGATTTTGGTGCGGGATTGAAATGATGAGGCTCTACATATCTGAGGAAATCTTCGTCCTCGTATTCGGGACCTTCCTCTAGGATGAATACCTGAAGAACTTCTATCTGTGAAAATTGTCAACATTTCCTAGCTAGTTTGAGGCCTAAATTGGCAATTTTTGTACATAGTTTTGGATCTAAGCTTTCACACGTGTGAAAGAGACCTAGATACTTTTATTGCAGAATTTGGAGGCAAAGCTATATTTGTCATTAACTTGGATGAAGCGGAGATCGTAAAAGGTCGCAAACTAGAATATATTACAATCACGTTGATGAACCAAGCTTAGCAGGAGTCAATTGGAAGTGAGTTCAATAAATTTAGTGTGCAATTTGAAAATCATATATGGTGGATAGCTGCATTCAAAGTTCATAAAGAGACCCATGATGTGTTGAAGTGGGTATTTGAACGATGCAATATATCCAAGATAATCCAAGCGCAAAATGGAGGAAATTACTAAGTGTTGATGGGCAAAATTTTACCGTGGAATAGCACTTAGCTGTCGATTTGAAGAGCCTAAAATGCATGTTTGGTTGTGGACTCGGTGCGAATGCCAAACATTTTTGCATATATTGTATGTCTGAAAGTGGTCGAAATAAAGGTGTGTTGCATTGCAACCAACGAGTTCCACCAAATAGGCACAATCTAGACAAAGCATGGAGTCTCGTATTAGATATTCCTCTCGAAAGAGTCCATTTGTGCACGATGCATGGTGAATTGCGGATATTGGACAAGTTGTTATATTTGCATTGTTGCTATGCATGGAATATGCAACCCAAATCACGCGCGGATGTTAGCATTCGAAATCTAGAGATAGTGTTATCAGAAATGGGACTACACGGAGGCCACGTGAATCTTTTCAAGGACATTGAGTTGAGTGGAAAAACTCAAGACTTGCCGACAAAAGTTTCCATGGGGGGTGCAAAAGCAAGGCATTTCTTGTCAAATCATGCTAGGTGAGAAAGTAGTCTTCAATGGGAGTATTGGAAGAGAGTGTGTGAATGCACTACAAATATTGGCTCAGATCCTCGTATGGTTGCCACACGTGCAAAGGTGTGGCAAGCATTTGATGTCTTGTCACTGACTATCAATAAAAAAGACTTGAGGGAGGAAGATTACGATAGATATCAGATAGAAGTACAAGCATTCACTCGATTGATGATTGATGCATGGGGAGAAATGCACATCACTCATTATATGGTGAGTGTTTTGTCTTTATTTTTTCTTTGTAAGTTCTATCCAAGTGAGATTTACTAATTAGATTCTTTTGCTAACAACACATTTTGTATGCTCATGGACCTTGGTTTTTTAATACATGTGGATCCTTGGCTATTTGGAACACCCAAGGGATGGAGAAGAGTCATTACAGGGTCAAGGCTGCGCATTTAAAAAATTCAAGACACAGCGGAGGTAAAGGTCTTAGCAATGCCTTGGTAGAGATATTTCAGTGGTTTTATAGAGGAGTTTTGGGCAGACAAAACATCGAAAAAACACGGCCTCGAGGGTTGACTTCAATTATCTCTTCATCAAATTAGCAGATAGGCGCTTGGCAATCATCCACAGCTAAGGAAGGCATAGGGAATGGAGGATGTCTCGGGTTCATGTAGGGAAGCGGTGGGTTCCTCGGCAAAGAACATTCAATGAAGAGGATGACGTTTCAAAAATAGCACACACTGAACAATAGAATCTGTTGAGAATATTACATTGTTTTGAAGTGTGGTAGTATAATTTACTTGATTACTATAAATAGACTTTATATGGTCCAATTTTAAAATCATGTCTATTTTTGAAAAACTTTTTCCTATATAAGACCACTTTATCTCATTTTCAAGCACACATTTTTCTTGCTTTCTTGGCTTTCTTAGTTTTGGTTAAATACTTTGCACTTGCGCTCGTACTTTTAGTCTTTCGTATTGTCTCACTACATTCACGATGCATCCTTCAAAGACAAAGTTGGCAAATCTATTGGCCGACACAACATCTGCCGATCAAATAGATCGCATCTATGCTATGTTCACTGCCAGAATAGATACCCTGGCAACTCTACATGCAAATAGTGATGATTTCAATTTTGTAAGTGAGTATATAGAAGAGAACTTAATGCCTTACTCGGTAAGAATCCTGGCTATGATAATTCTTGGATTCCGTATAATTTGCTAACACATATATGGAAAGGCGATAGAGCTTTTGTTGCACAACTGAACAGGTTTGTCAGCCACCTGGGGAACGAGCACTTTTTGGAGTTAACGCGCGATCAACAATAAATTCTAATCTCAAAAGTGTAGGAAAGAAGTTCTTGTCAGGTGATATTACTGTGATTTTTTTGCTGAACGAATTTCCTACAAATACCGTTGAAGAACAACATGATCCTAGCGTGAAGGTCAGTGAAATGGAAGAGCAAAAAGCGGAAGAGGAATTAAACCCCGAGAAGGAAACAGAGCTTGTACGGTAGATGTCTTCGGTCGCATCAACATCTGCTCAATCCGATCACATGCTACAAATATGTGACCTTGCCCCAATGATAATTAATGGGCAAGAGTATTTGTTTCTGCATGACTGCAACATATCCTCGGCTTACGAGAGGATGAGATGTCGGCAGGCTTAGTGAAATTGCAAAATGGCACCAACAATTTTGACCACTCAATGCCAAACAATACATTCCGACAACTGATTGGAGATGACACAGATACTATTGAGAAAGCTCTGGCAAAGTTTTGTGTGAACTAAAGACTCTGCAACCACCAGTGGTCGAGCAAAAACAATTTGGGAAATTATCGGTTGGCACAACTGAGATGCCATACAAAGGCCACGGAATTGTCCTTGCAAAAAGTGAGAAAGAGGATGAAGGATCTCAGACAAGTTCTTTGTCAACAAATATTTTCGTCCATGCTTATTCCCATTTTTTAGTATGTTCATCTTAATTATAACATTCTTCTACAATGTAATGCAGTATGCGCTGGAGATTAACAATTTTGCAATGAGGGGCAGAGGTTCTTGTGAGGGTCGAACAGAGTAGGGGCCAGATGCATCCCTGGCATACTACATTTGGACAATTCCCAAACAACTATATCTTCTGTTTCAACAACGAGTATAGTCCTAATGGGCCCACTTGAGCTTGTCAAGTGCAAAGCATTGTCAAAGCACCTCGCAGATGCTCAACTTCCACATACTGCACCAAAGGCCTACTATGTATGAAGGAGCACTATCTTGAATGACCTCTGCTCGGGGTTTGAGTCCAAATTACTTCTGGCCGTAGAGGTTGGACCCCCCGAGGAGCATACCGATGCTGCTAAGTTAGTATCGGAGATAATAAAGCCAACATTAGGATTAGAAAATAGATCAGAGTCACTGTTGGAAGCACTAGCTAATGTAAAATCTTTTTAATGAAAAATGTGTTTTTATTCAAAATATTTCAATTCCAACTGCTAAATTATGAAATTTTCTTCCCATTATCTAAAATTTAGGGCATTAATTTGCCATTTTGTGGGTCAAACACTCTCCCTCAGTGCCCTTGCGTGAAAATCACGCAAGGGCGCGGAGGGGGGGGGGGGTGTTTGACGGGTCAAACAACCCCCCCTTCGTGCCCTTGCGTGGAAATCACTCAGGGGCACGGAGGGAGGCCATTTGACCCGGTCAAACACCCCCCTCCACGCCCTTGCGTGAAAATCACGAAAGGGCGCGGAGGGAGGTCATTTGACCCGGTCAAACACCCCCCTCCACGCCCTTGCGTGAAAATCACGAAAGGGCGCAGAGGGAGGTCATTTGACATGGTCATACAACCCCCCTCTGTGCCCTTGCGTGCAAAAAAGCATTGGACAAACATTCACTGAAATAAAATTAATTGAACCAAAAACATTCACAGAGAACTAGATTTCATCATAAAATGAATCCACACAATAATTCAATAGAGTCTGATGATAAAAATGATCTTCTGTACATATTACATCAAAATTTGGAGTACATCATTTTTATTCCTCTCACATCTTAGCCACTTTGCTAACAACATATCCTTTGGAAGTATAGTTACTCTCTTACAATGGACAACACACAAAAATGAGTCTTCAAAAAGATTTGTCAAATACATCTTCGTTGCCTCTTGGATAGCCGAAGCGGCCTCACCCATAATCTTGAGTCCAAGAGAGAATTCATCTGTGATCTCCTTGATGGTCCGAACAAATGGGGCTCTTAGTATGAGAAATTCGATGGATTTTTGGTATTTTCGAATCTCCTTATACCAATTGGAAAGACAACTCTTTCTCCGACGACGTGGTTGCGAAGGCTGCATCCTTCTGAGGACCTTACCTTGCCAGGGTGGTGCGGTGTGGCTGCCCTTCTCCGTGCTGCTGGGACCTGCCTCTTCTTGCGTGGGAGCTGTAGGGGGGTCCTGCGCACCTCTGGTGCTGACTGAGCTGGTGGCACCTAGGTTTTTTGCGGTTGTGGCTGTAGCTGAGGGATGGTCCGTGGTAGGCGTCGATGAGCGACCTCTCTTTCGATGAACGGCTTTAGCTTTAGGCCGTGATGTTGGGGTGACATGCTGAGAAGCCTCCCCAATAGCTTCTGCATGGGGTGTCTGATCCGAGCCGACGAGCAAGGACATCATGGGCCCCATTACAGGCCCTTGCACATGTTTGAGTGATTGTGTCAGAGTAGAGCCCCTTGAAGCTGCTCTGACTCCTACCTCACCAATCACAAAGCCATCAAGAGGCTCCTATCCTGGAGGACCCCGATCATCGAAGATCCCAAGGAAATCATTGGAAATCAGCCCAGAAGCAGCTAGCTCACTGTCCAGAAAAGCCTGAGTGGTGTCGCGCTGGCTCTGTATTGGAGAGGGGCTTCCCAGCACTGACCTCACATCAAAATCTTGTAGAACGACGTCCTTTGCAGCTCCTGCCACTTGCTGTTCATCCATAGCTAGTTGTTGTTGCCTTGTTTGCCTGGTCTTGTTGCTGCATTGATCATGATGCTCTGGCTCCCCCTGCTCCTACTCCTGCCCCTGCTCCTGCCCCTACTGCTGCTCACAATCCATGGTAACATCCCCGACATCATCCATAGTTGCCCGCTCTTCCTGATTTTGTTCCATTTCTCCCGCCATTGGTTCAATGCTGCTACTTCTGCTCCTACTCCCACTCCTAGAGCGGCTTTCTCGTGCTTCTAGAGCTTCTAAAGTGGCTTGGTGCAATAATGATGTTTCCCTCGGATTCCTCCTTGTTGTTTGTTTCGTACATGCCATAAACTAGGTCTCCATGCAGATATAAAAGTGTACTAATGTATAGTAATTGCAGTAACGAGACTAATTTGCACTTGAGTGAGCATAGAAGGATGATAGCAATCTATGAGAAACAAGGAAAGCTCTCTGACACTAAGGATGAAGTGGAGAAATGAGGACCCACACACCCTTATATAGTGTGCCTTTCCAATCATGATAGGCATTCAAAAAAATCTCTAGATTGTTCAAAAATAGTAATTTAAAAAATATATACACAAAATGAAATTCTATACATTTCCAAAACATGCATCAACAATTTCTTAGAGAAATTGTCTATCTGTTGCTAGTCAAAACATTTACATTGCAATTGCATACCAAATCAAACCATTGCTTATGCCTCAACAAACATGGAAACGATAAAACTAAATCTCTGATGAAATCCCATCGAATAGATCAATGTTATTAGTTAAAGCTAGTACATAAGGACATCTCATAGTTCATGTATTTTTACGGTGACCGAATCTAAAAATGATGCACACTTTTGGTGTTTTTCTGCGCGTCTCCTGATCTGTAAACCAGACACCATCGTTTCAATATTACAATTCATTTATATATATGTGTTCAACAACCATTTAAAAAATTTGGAAACACATTTATTGTTCATACTTACGGTTTGTCCGTTGATACTGAGAACACAAAATTTGTGGGCACATCAGCAAATATCAAACCAACCATAGCCTGTACATCTTCCAAACTCCATTCACTATAGACATAGACTTCCCGCACTTCATCATTTGGCATATGTATGGGTAGTTCAGATTCTTGATGTCTCGTCTCTGCATCCAAGCTATCCCATCGACCATGAGCAAACTTGAACCGCCTATAAACGAAACTGAAGGAGCACATTTGGCATGCAATGTGATATCTTATTGTCATCGTCTCACGACAAATATCACACCTTATTAAATCACCTTTGTGATCTACATTCCGTGAGTTCCAAGATGTAAATACATTGTCCAACGATGAGGATTCGGGTGCTTTCCATACCCATAATGTATTTGTTTTTCTAAATGGTATTGTTTTAATATGGCAACAAATACAGCGATAGGCATGCTGACACTAGTGTAAACATGTTTGGATCCAAATGTTGGCTTCATATTCATTGTAATCTCTTTGACGAGTTGGAATTTTGTCAATTCGATGGTCAATTGATCAATATAAGGCCAATCATGAGAATCGATTGTAGGCTCAAGAAGAGGCAATAATTTGCCAGTCCCAAAGTTCTTCTTTGGAACTTTGTACATGTGATCGTAAAAGTAAACACCCAGTCCTATGATCACAGAAGACTTGAGCCCATCATATATTAGTTCTCCATATTTTGCATGTATTGCAGAGAACTTTCCCGTAAACGATTTTACGTGTTGCTAGTCGTAGCTATTTGAAGGAAAAACATCTGCACAAGAAGAGATAATATAATTAAGCAACAATAATCTACAAGTAGAATATGTTTGAAATTCAAAGATGTAAGACTTACAATGCGAAAGTATATTTCTATCAGCAACAGCCATGTCCAACAAAATATCTTGATGCATGTAGACGTGTTGCACTCTGGCTAGGTAGTCTCCATTGCAATCGATTTTGAATTAGTGAATTCTTCCTCTCCAATGGTGCTCTTTGTTGTCACGTTTTCTCTTTGCAACCCTATGAATTCCTTTACCAGAGGGTTGCATATATACCCAATCAAGAGTCGAAAATGTTGTAGGCACCCAATGGTCATTGGAGTCTTTGATTGGTGCAACAACGGAGTTTAATTGAATCTTTGTTCTTCTTGGTTGAGTAGAAGTCATGATCTATGAAAAGATAAAGTGTTTGGTCTTGAGTTAGGGAGTGTCTAATTCAGAGGAAAGATTGCCTATGTCAATATGGAGAATGAGTTGAGTGGGAGGTCATATAGAGAGAGAGACAGAGACAACGAGAGAGAGAGAGAGAGAGAGAGAGAGAGAGAGAGAGAGAGAGAGAGAGAGAGAGAGAGAGAGAGAGAGAGAGAGAGAGAGAGAGAGAGAGAGAGAGAGAGAGAGAGAGAGAGAGAGAGAATAGGTTGTATAGGTTGAATACTTTGAATGAGGAGTAGATAAGCTGGCCATTAGGTGCAAGTATGTTGGGTCTAATTAATAGCTATGTGATAGGTGTAGTTAGCCTCCCATGTAGAGTTAATGTACGGTTAATGCTAGAGGTGTACTTAGTGGTCCCACACTTGATTTAATCTACATCATGCAATTTGCCATGTCATATGGACCATTGCTGCTCAATTGTCATTCTTTTATTAGTACATGTGTCGTCATTAACACTAATAATGATTAGTGAAGAGGCCCTTTTTGAGTCCAAAAGGGCCCTAATGTTATGTACAAAAGTGGCATGGAGCCGTTGTGTCATCTAAGGTGGATTGTGGCTGTTGTCAGTGTCAAAGTAGTTGCACACTACAAGAAGTGGTCAAATGGTATTATGTCTATTGTATTACATTGGTGCTCCTATTTTTGCTCACTAATCATCACAATTTCCAAATTTTCAAAAACCCATCGTTCTAAAGTTGGCCTAAATGATACCTTTGTTCTTTGCCCGAACCGGCCTATCAGGCTCTAATACCAAGTTAAAATTCATGACTTACATGATCATAGATTGGCATAGATAGAAAACGACATAGTAAGCACTCTCCAGGTGGAAACTCCACATTGCAAGACTATATTTTAAACAAGCCAAAACACTCTACACGTAGGAGTTTTGGTGGCAACCCATGCACGACCAAGGTTGCCGTTGATGGGACATGTGTCCCGTTGACTATCTTGTCATACGTACAACTAGTACTAGTCTCATGATTGGACACAGTAGTACAGTGATATACTACGCTTGCTTTAATTCTAACCAAATCATGTTTTAAGAAAACTATTCTTCATAAGATTTGAAAGCCTCATTTGGATTATTTTTAATAAGCCTAACCATTGTGCTTGTGAGCTTTTGATCATGCTATGCAAAATCCTAGGAAAGTTTTTTGGCATTTGGGAAGGATGATCTTGTGGCACTCTTCGGTACTAGTTATTTTGGCATTTGAGTATGGAACATCACATAACATTAGAAGAAGATTTTTGAACTTATTTTTGAAACAAGATCTTGGCGCATAGTAAATTGATAGTTTGCTGGTTTTGTATCTTACAAGTTTCAAGGTTAAATATCAATTGAATCTTGATATTTTTAGTGTTTCCTTGATGTTTGAAACTTTTACACCACATTCATTGGACACGTAGCAATGAATTGCATAAGATGAAATCTAAGATGATGCAGCAACTTTGTTGGCCTCGCCTTACAAAGGCAATACTACGTGTTCAGGTTGGTCAATGTAGTCTGTGCAAAAGTCAACATTAAAGGCGATGCCTAAAATTTTGAGGACAGACTATGCAATAGATTATTAATTACTGTAAGTCTTCTACATGCATGTAAGCAATAATTCATGCAAGAGATCATGTAAGTAGTAATTCATGCAAGAGATCTTAAGGTTCCAGTCTCGATTTAGCCTTTATTTGCCAAATATTGTATCTTGATGTGAATCTAATACGAGCATAGATTTATAGCATGACAACGTTTGGTTTGATATTGTGGTCAATTAGATTCAATAGCTATCTTCTGATCATCATACTTGAAATGTATGTTGTAATTATTGTATATGGGACCGTTGTTCAATCTTTTGCAAGAAGTTGCTGGTTGTTCTCAACAATTGCAGTAGTGGAAAAAATCAACTACATTGTAACTAGAGATCTAACAACCCTTTGCGTCTAAAAATCAAGGATGTAATGGAGGCGGAGATATTCCTTCTCAGGTTCGAACTATGGAATTCTTAAGCTTCAATGTCTCATACAATGATCTAAATGGCGTTGTGCCGTCAAAATTGCTCAGCACATTTTCTGTGACAAATTTTGAGGGCAATCCTAATATTTGTGGAGGTGGTGGATCAATTAGATTCAATAGCTATGTTTCTGATAATCATGCTTGAAATGTATGTTGAAATTATGGTATATGGGACCTGTAAGGATCGCCTAGCGAAGATCTAACTAGATCCTATTGCATACAACCAAAAGGACACCCGTGGAGCAAAATCACCCAACCAACAAAAAATGATCAGTCAATACCCTAACCACTTCACCTCCATGCCACGGTGAATGAATGCAAGAGAGGAGGGACTCCTAACTTCGAGGATCATAAAATCCAACAGGTAGATGGGCGAGTTTCCACTAGTGTATATTCTCTCCCAGGAGGAGAGAATATTCCTCTTAGGATTCCCATGTAACCTAAATTAGCAATTGACTTCCTATTCTTGCATTATAGCAGCCAAACACCATGCAAGTGCTCCTATGTCCAATTACGGGTTTGGGCCCTCATATGATTATTAATTACTTTATCGGCCAAGCCCAGAATGACGAGGCATAACTAATAACCACGTACACTAGAGTGACCGGCTATCCATGTCAGAAATTATTCTGAATCCCACATACTGGACATGGACGTAACATTTTTGCCCCCTTAAATAAGTTCTGTCCTCAGAACGAGCAGCTAGGGAAGATCCACATTTGTATGCTTTTAACTCTTTCCCATGAATCATTATTTTCAATCTGACCATCCAACCTAATCAAGCACTCAGATATAGAATGTTTTCTCAAGTGATTATCTTTGATTTCGAGTACTCTTTCAGGTTCCAAAGGTACATTGAGCGATAAGTCCTCCAAATGGGCAAAATCTTCAATATGTCCAAGTGTCATCATCATATTCACTAAGTTCACATGATACGTTGGATGAGTTGTCATCATTAAAATCAAGTTCAAAAGCTAACAAATTAATCTTTAACTTTCACATTTACCTGAAAATCAATCCTTAGTCTGACTTCAACATCAAATAAGTATTTAGAGATGGAATAATACTGAAATTATCTATCTCTACACTGAAGTACTATATATACCTTTAGAAGTACACTACGGAAAATTTTCAAATTTTAGTTAAAAAATTGTCAAACTTTTGATAGCCATAGCTTTCTCTACAGGACACCAAATTGGTCGATGTAAAGCACAATACGGAGGGAGAGTAGGTCTACAAGACACCTGCCACATCACCTTGCCACCTAGGCTTCACACGTGCGAGCTGTAACTGATCCAGATTCAAGTAGGAGGGCGCACTTCTACAAGGTGATATTTTCAAAAATACATCTCCAGCCCAATATGCATCCAATCATAGGTTACAAGCACGCTTCTAAGGTTCATTAGAGAGGCATAGAGGCTTCTATTAGGTCCAACAAGCAATCATAAGCTCAGATCATGCAAAAAATGCATTTCTGGACTCCTTCAACAAGCAAAACTTCAACATAATGGTGCCCAAGCCTCACACAACCTAATTGGATTCATGATGGCTCAAATCAGAGGCAATCCATCACTTTAAGCTTGTAACAAGATCCAACAGGTTCAGACCACCAATTGAGAGTTAGTTATTCATGCTCAAAAGTCCAAAAAATACACTATTTTTTGACTTTTTGAGACCCTTAATGGTGTCCAATCCTAACCAAACTTCATGATAGCCTTAGTACAGCTTCATTACACCTCTAAAAACATGCATGCAAATTATTGGCCATGAATTTTATGAAAATCTCCAAAATTAGTCCAAAAACCATAAAAAAAAAAGCCATGTTTTTTGACCAATTTTGACTAAAATTTGTGGATCAAATCCACAATTAAGTGCAATCAGACCCAAATCCCTGCAAATCAATTACATGAAAGCACAAGTTCTAATTCCAGTCAATTATGGTTTTTATAGCCCATTTTGAGTCCAAAAACTCCAATTTTTGGCTAAATTCACTATCTATGACTGTAAACTAGCATGTACAATCTAAAAAACGAACTAGATCAGTAGCAATAATAAATTCCAAGCAAAAAATTTCAATTCTAGGTAAAAAATCACAAAAAACCATAAAAAATCCATTGATTTCCATCAAAATCTATGGAGAAAATCCGTAATCATGATTAATAGGCTCAAAGTACACCAAATTTTGAAAAGCCACTTAATTGGAAATCAATTTCACCACCTGGAAGTGCAAAGCAAGGAGAAAATACCAAAAAGCTGGAAAAAAACAAGAAACAGCTCCACCTTCCGTTTGATGCAAAGCCAAGCTCTGATACCATTGTAAGGATCTCCTATTGAAGATCTGACTAAATCCTGTTGCATACAACCAAAAGGACACCTGTGGAGCAAAACCACCCAACCAACAAAAAATGGCTAGTCAATATGCTAACCACTTCACCCCCATGCCATGGTGAAATGAATGCAAGAGAGGAGGGGCTCCTGGCTTCAAGGATTAAAAAATCCAACAACTAGATGGGCGAGTTTCCACTAGTATACATTCTCTCCCAGGAGGAGAGAATATTTTTCTTAGGATCCCCATGCAACCTGAATTAGCAATTGACCTCCTATTCTTGCATTATAGCAGTCAAACACCATGCAAGTGCTCCCATGTCCAATTATAGGTCTGGGCCCACATATGATTATTAATTACTTTATCGGCCAAGCCCGGAATGACGAGGCATAACTAATAACACATACACTGGAGTGACCGGCTATCCATATCAAGAATTATTCCGAATCCCACATATTGGACATGGACGTAACATGACTATTTTTCAGTCTTTTGCAGGAAGTTGCTGGTCATTCTCAACAATTGCATCAATGGAAGGAATCAACCACATTGTGGCTGGAGAGCAAGAGCTAGTGGATTGCAATATTTCTACCGAGAATGCAATGGAAGCAGAGAAATTTCTTCTTAGGCTAGAGCTATGGAATTTTTGAGCTTCAATGTCTCATACAATGATCTCAACGGTGTTGTGTCTTCGGAATTGCTCATCACACTTTCTGTGATAGATTTCAAGAGCAATCCTAATTTATGCGGAGAAGGTCTTCCAAGATCCTGTGCCACGTCCAATTCCACAGCTAATGAAAATCATCTGGTGTGGATCGTGGTGTCACCATCTGATGTAGTTCGTACTCGTCTTCTTTCATGTGCTGGTTTGGTGTAGGAGCTTGGTTGGTTGCACGTCCAATTCTTCCACTCTTTCTTTCATTTTCAGATTTTCTTATGTAGTGGGTATCCAACAAAAGGCCATTATGCACGTCGAAGGGTGCCACGTCGCTCGTTAAAGCTCTCATGCCAAGTGTCATTCCATCGTTGAAGCTCACAAAGGGTGCCACGTTGCTCGTTAATGCTCTCATGCCAAGTGTCATTCGATCGTTGAAGCTCACAGATTTGACATGGCTAGATGTCAATAGGCTGTTAGCTTTTAGAGTTCTAAGCGACATGTGGGCCGCGCTTTTTGCTTTATCACAAGATGTTATTATAATAATTAAAATAATAGTATTAATGTATTATGGAAGGTTCCGGGCACATGACATTCTGCTCGGTAAGGATTTCCAAAAAATTTAGGCGAGAAAAGCTGAACCAGGCAGAATGTTTTGTGCCCAGCACCTTCCATTGCGTAATGGGCCTTTTTTTCACATGTAATTTATGAAACGTAATGAGCACTTTGACCCTGACTTCCAGGGGAGAAGCCACGTGGCAGCCATAACGTGGTAGCCTCACGTGATGGGTGGAAAATGCACCCAAACTACAAAAAATGCAATGACAGATTCTGCTTTTCAAGTTGCCAAAAAATCAAAAAATGGGCAGAATAAGCACTTGTTATCCATTAGTTCTATATAGATTTCTTGCTTTGGAGGACTTCCTAGAAATGGTGTGTGACTAACCACAAAACGAGAAGCAAATTTCACATGGAAAGTAGGTTCTTGAGCTCAAAAGCTAACATATAAACAAGCCCTAATATTAGAATCTGTAATATGGAGTGTAACCCTGACCTCGTAATGGAATTTAAAACTCAGAATTGAGTCGAAGGATGAGAATAAAACCGAAAATGGCAATTCGGGGTTGGAGTTTAGAATTGAGCAGGAAAATGAGGTAGAATTGTAACATCAAATTAGGGATGTGGAGGTCAAAATTAGGAAAGCATGAAATAAATGATCATATGCAAAGTATGGTTTTGGAGCTCAAACTTGAGCAGAAGAAAGAGAGAGAGATTGTCAGTGGAAAATTCTTAATCAATTGGATTGAGAAGGCGGTGAGGGCAGGCAGGCATGATTATCTGGAATTTGCAATGGAAAATTCGTAATCAATTGGATTGATAAGGCGGTGAGGGCAGGCAGGCAGGATCACTGGAATTTGCAGGGGAAATTTTGTCATCATTTGGATTGATAAGGCGGTGAGGGCAGGAAGGAAGGATTTATAAGGCATGGCAGGAACATATTTTGCGACAGGAAGGATGAATCTGGGAGAGCTGGAGGTGAGGCAAGCCACCAATCTGGAGCTCATAGCAACCACCGATGGGACAGCTTTTTACAAGCCCGTAAATATTCCTGAGGGATTCCATCTCTTGGGCTACTATGCCCAGTCCAGCAACCAACCCCTGGATCAAGCCTATCTCCTCATTGCCAAGCAAAGCACTATATCTGCTGCTCATCAATCATCTGAAAGTGGCACTGGTGGATCTACCCTAAACCCAGAATCAAATCCAAGTACTGCAGCTGCGCAACAATCGTCTGCGCTTGGCCAGAGAGGATCGGATAGAAACGCAGCTCTAAATTCAAGCACTAGTGCTGCCCAAGAATCGACTGAGCTTGGCATTGGCGGATCAGTTCAGAAACCAGCTCTAAAGCCCCCCATAGACTTTACAGTTGTGTGGTGCTGGAAGCAGAATGAGCTGGAGGTCTATATTTGGCTACCATGTGCACCCGCAGGCTACAAGCCTATGGGGTTTGTGGTCGCTATAACAAAGGAAAAGCCGCCCGTCGAGGAACTCTGCTGTGTGAGGGATGATCTGGCTGATCAAGGGGTGGCGGATCAATGCCTGTGGGCGCCCAGCAAGCCCATGGGGTGCTTTTTCCAGAGCAGCCCACAAAGCATTTGGACTGTGAAGCCGCAGATTGTGAGGATCGATGCAAAAGGAGTGAGTGTGGGGGCTTTCAGCTGCCTGAGAAAAACAACTGAGAAGAATTCCCTGCCTATAGCCATCCTCAGGAATGTGCATCTCAACCTGGAAGCCATGCCAAACCTAGAGCAAGTGCAACATCAAATCGAAAAGCATGCGCCGATCGTCTTCTTCCACCCAGAAGAGACCTTTCTACCTTGCTCTGTTGCCTGGTTCTTTGACAATGGAGCTCTTCTCCACTCCAGAAGCTCCACCAGCCCCTCCAAAGTCTTGTCTGATGGATGCAACCTTCCACAGGGTGGTAGCAACGATGGAGAGTACTGGCTGGATCTCCCAGAAGACGCAACAGCAGCAGAAGTGGTGAAGAAAGGTAATTTAGCCAGCGCAGAGGCATACATTCACGTGAAGCCGATGCATGGGGGAGCTTTCACAGATATGGCGTTCTGGATCTTCTGTCCGTTCAATGGGGGAGGAGTGGCTAAGGTGGGGAGGATGACGCTGGCGCTGGGCAAGCTGGGACAGCATGTCTCAGATTGGGAACATTTCACCCTCCGAGTGAGCAACCTGTCTGGCAAGCTCACCCGCATCTACCTCTCTCAGCACCGCTGTGGCGCCTGGGTACATCCATGGGAGCTGCAGTGGGAGAGCGGCAGGCCCATCGTATACTCTGGCAAAGGCGGCCATTCCAGCTACCATCTCCAGGGCTACAATCTGCAAGGCACAGAGAAGCTCCGCTTTGGCCTGCTCAACTCCACAGCTCGCAGTGACTACTCCTTCGACACCAGCGCCAAGTATCAGATTGTTTCCGCTGAGTATCTGGGCCTGAATGAGCCGCCCTGGCTGCAGTTCATGCGAGAATGGGGTCCGAAGGTGGCATATTCTACCAAGGTGAAGATGGACGCCATTGCGAAGGCTTTACCCACCTCCAAAGCTCGCAGCTCTGTGCAAGGATTCTCGCACAAGCTGCCCAAGATCTTCTATGGCGAGGAAGGGCCTACTGGACCCAAGCAGAAGAACAATTGGTATGGAGATGAGAGAGTTGCTTCTTCTTGAAGCCAGTGGATGCTTGATACTTGGGTGGATTTATTGCGCTGTTAAAGCAATTTGCAGCCTCATCTTTCTGAGATTGCTGTCCATAGCAACGAGAACACTTCCAAAAGCAGATGAGTGATTTGAAATCTTGCTTTGGTGTATTGAATCAAGAATTCGAAAATGTTTGACCACCATCTGACAATGTTTCTTCCTTATGCTAATTGATTTAAGTAATCTCATGATATCCAGGATTGTTCTTTCTGCCTCTTCTTCCACCATATGAACACTTGTGGTACAATCATTAGCTTGATATCATATGACACTATCTATTTTAACATTTGCGTTATAGTTGCAAGATTTTGTTTCATAAAATCTGTCATTCTGCTGAAGTTGCTTATTTTAGTCAAATTCTTTTGAGGATTGGCCAAGTTTCTTCCATGCTCAGACATTCCTGCAGATCATCGGTGCATGAGGTGATCAGATCTCAAGTTCATGTCCTATACAACTCAAATGCAGGTGGTAAGTCAATATCGCTTACTTGCCCGTATGTAATGTAACTACTTCAACCATTGATGGATCACACCACTCTATGAATTTTTGTGCTAATTAACAGATCTCTGAAATCTGAGGACAGTATAGATCTACTAGTGCAATTGAAAATCACTCATTCGATTCATGAATGCATGCAAAACATTAATACATTAATACAAAAGGACAATGAATTTTTTTCACACACTTTGCAAAAAGGCGTAGTCATTGGTCCCTATACACAGGGAGTCATTGGTCCCTATATGTTCCCACTATTTTAAAAAAAGTTTAGTTGACCAATTTGCGCTCAACACAGAGATGGTGTACACACCACCGGTCAGTATTTGCACAACATGTCATGGCACATCAGCATGTTTGAACACATGTTGCGCGACACGTGTTAATTTTTTGTCAGCCGATCTAACTTGTGGCCATGCATTTTTCTTAAAGTCATACTGACATGTGTCCGGCAGAGGGTATGGCCAACATGTGGCCATGCATTGTTTCTCTTGAAGCCCAAATGACACGTGTCAACGTGTATAAGAGATGGTATGGCCCACTCTCTCTCTCTCTCTCTCTCGCTGCCCTGCCCCCTCCTCTCTCTCTCCTCTTGCTCCCTTGGGCTCCCTCGCTGCTGACACAGTACATATAGACAAGTCTCTAGTTGGCCTCATGTTCCAAACTGGGTTCACATCTTCATATGACGTCATTCCATGACATGTAATTAAAACTACATATAACCGCCTTTCAATGTCATATGACATCAAGCATTAAGCTGTACAAAATAAGACTCTAACCTTAATAACAAGATCATTTAGCAAACTAACTGGCTGTGAAGTGTCACTATAAACTAACAACTCCCAAGTCCTTGCTTTTGCAAGTACCCACATCAACCATTGTGCTGTATAGCATTGCAAGCAGGCTTCAAGTAGAAGAATCTGATTTCAAGGAATATACTAAGACAGGAAGCAACACCATAAAACAGGACGGACGAACTTAGGCTTTAGCTGATTGTGTTATATTGATCTAGGTTAAAATGATCAGGTGGGCTGGCCTATCCTGAAAAATTAAGCTGTTAAAAAAATTTCAGGTGAGTCATTCTCGGACGAACCCATATATTTTTGTAAGGATTGTACAACCAAATGTGAAGATCAAGGGACAGGCAGGCTAACCAAGTTAAAATATGTATGTTCTCAATGCCTAACAAGACCATCTAATACAATGGTCCATGGCTACTTAATCTCAATAAATGAAGAAGTGTTCAAACTAGAAGATCTCTACCAAAGCTATCGATGAGTATGTTTTAGGCTGAACTTCACCTTCCTTCATCTTTTCAACTTGCAGACCCTGCATTACCTGCACAGTGACAGATTAAATTCATTCTTTAGACAATAAAAAGGGCTCTTCGTAGTTCAGAAAGTAAGGGGTGTAAGAAGAGTTCTTCCAAGACAGTAGAGTAGGTACTTCTTGTTCTGACATAGTGCTGAGTAGAATCAAGTCCATATATAAGCATCTGTTTTGTCATTGATATGTACTAGTTCAGACATCATAAATCTGAATAGAATGTTCACGTGCAGTACTTCATATTCTTATGGAATGAATGGAATGCAATGAAATGTATGTTTCTTCTCTGTTTCTTGTCTACGTACTGTGGGCTGCAGGTGTCTAAAATTCTGATGTGCAGTTTGGAGTAAGAAGACCTGCAGGTTCAGGCTTGCTTCAGAGTAAGAATTGTGGCTCTTCGGTGATGATCTCAAGCGAACTGGATGACTAGCTTCGGAAGTGAAAATTGAAACTATTGCAGAATTGGCATTCATGCTTTGTATCATAAGCCATGAACCTTATGACCCATCAAACACTATAAGGAAGCTCAATGATTCAACATGCTTTATCCCTCTTTTGAGGGTTGAATGGCAAGCTGCATTGCTTTCTGCAACTACCATTGATGTCATGACACTTTTCAAGAGATGTGGTATTCTTGCACATAATTAATGCACTTGAATGGAAGCTTGAGATTCTAAAAAACATTTTTATTCCATAATATTTTTTCATCTTGAATACTCTCTTTGAAATATTACTCGCTATGGACAATGTGCATTTGTAACTTGATCATTAGTAAAGCCAATCATTCATCACTTCCCACTTTTTGGCCCTGCCTTTTAGGCAGTGTACTTTGTAATCATAATAAAGATTGGCCTGCTGTGTTCAAAATTTAATTTTTTAAATATTTATTTGATTTATATCTAAGTGTATTTATAAATCTGACTTTTAAAATATTTATTTGATTTATATCTAAGTGTATTTATAAATCTGCCACGTATTTAAAAAATAGTTAAACAAAAGGTAAAGCTAGTTATAGAGAGTTAATACATGAATTTTTTTTAAAGGATAATTATGTGCACGATGGCTCTTGTTTGCGCGCGTGGCGTCTCACATGCTGTGCATGTAGTGGATTGCATGTATAGGGTAAGGCCCCAGGGCGGGGGCATTCCCCATTGTAATAACCGCTCAGTTTTAAGAAAAAAAAATCTATTTTTAATAAATGTTTCTAAATATAGTAAATTTGGAATTCTGTGACTTTCCAAAAATAGCAAGTTTGAAATTGTGCGATTTTCTTAAAATAGAAAGTGAATCTTACATTTTTGTAAGGGGCTTCAGTCGTTTTCTAAAAATAGTACTATATCTTACAAATGTGTAATATATTTAGTGCTCCATAAATTCATGTATAATAAATTCAGAATTATGCCAATTAAGGCAACTTTCAAATACACTCTAAAATAATCTGGAGGTTGTTACGTTCTCGTAATGTTTCCCTGGTTGTTCTAGTAGCTTCTTGCATGCTGCTTTTCTTTGGCTAGAATTTTAGCTGGCTCTTTTCGCTCTCCAAAGGTTTGGCACAAGACATGTCAGTTTTCTTTGCTCTTCAATCATGGTTGCTTGGTTGAGCAACACGCCGCATATTGGCATATGCAACATTGCAACGAATTATTTAGGAGTTTTGAAGACACGATTGGATCAGTCTTGGCGGCACAATTTTGGGTCTACCAAGTGTGCACAAGCGGCTGGCATGCGCTTCAATTTCCTTAACATAGTTTTTTTGCCCGTTCAAAGTTTGGTTTTCAAGTTAACCTAATATTTTTTTAGCTTTCGTCCATTTCAAATATGCAGGGACAAAGGCTATGTTTGCCAATTTAGGCCACTTTACTAGGGCCTCAATTCAGGTAGATGCTCCATTTGCCTTTATATATTTCATGTTCAAACGCTTACCAAAGGATTTGTGATTCAACTTGATAACTGATTGGGACTGGTGAATGTCTTTGCATTGATGTGATATGATTTGTCTTAATGTGTGGTTGATTTGTTGATGTTGGAACATCCATTCTGGCTTATTGAGCTCTTGTATTTGGTTCTATTTTCATGTAAGGTGGGGCAAAGTTTGAAAAAGATATTTATTGCAATTCCTTTAATCTCTTGAATGTTGATGAGTTCTGTATTTTTAACATGTGGTTGATTTCTTGATGCTGGAATGACAATGCAAGTTCGTTGAGCTCTTGGATTTGGTTCTATTTTTTGTGTAACACCTGGTGAAGTTTGAATTATATTGCAGAGCTTGGGTGCGTATTTGATATTCTGTTGCTGGCACACGGATTCTGGTGATTGAGAGCTCTTCGAGTCAAGTAGCTTGTGGATTGGACATTTACTAACAAACAATTTGAGTTCAGAGATGAGGGATGGTCTATTCGCCAGAATGGATGTTCATGGTGCAAAGTTGTGTGCAGTAAAAAATGCTTCGGTATTGTTGCTATTTCTGTCTGTTGTAGTATTCGTTGCTGCTACTTCGGAACAAGGAGGCCTATTTGAACGCCAATATATTCATCTTGAACACCTAATGATCATGGTATGTATGATATTGTGCTTATTCGTTACCAAGCCATTGAATTTTCTAGCTGGCATTATTAAAAGATTTTGGTGAAAATTCTTCTAACGGATTCTATATGCTAAAAGAGCCCAATGGATATCAAGTGAAGGAATCAAGCCGCCAAACTACATTAAGGAGCGTCGATAAATAACCAAGGAGTTCCAGAATCCATATGTACCGGGAACACCAATACCATAAAAGTCGACAAGTCGCAGACCAACCAATGAGTGAAAACAAAGCCCAACAACATATTTTATGGCGACGGGAACAAATGCATGGCACGACATAATGACTTAGATCTATTTGTAATATAACGTCAGACTCCCTTAGAAGGTGCACTGTCAAACACCCTTAGAAGGTGCATTGTACTCGTAAGCCAATGACGCGAGAAGTAGAAATAGATCTATACTCCAATAGGCCTAAAATAAGAAAGGACACAAAGTAGTTAAAAGCTTATAACTTTTTAAAATAGTCAAGTTCTTATGGCACATGGTTTTTTGGTGAACCATAATCCCTAACCCTAGCTATGTCTATAAGTAGGGATGTGACACCATTTTGGATTGAATTTTCATTGTCAAGAATAGAGATTGAGAGAGAGAAGAGAAGCCTCCTCCTACTTTTTCTTACATTTTGAAGCCCTCCTTTGTTGCTCATGTATGATTGCTTGTGGATGAATGAATACTTGATTGTTGTTGCTTAATCATGCTATCAAATTCGAGAAAGATCATTAGCTCATGCTTTCATCCATCAATCCACAAAATCACACATTTGCAAAATAGGAGTTAGAAATCCATTTGGAGTGATCATTAAGATCTATTAGGTAGGATTTGTTTCCATTGCTCCCCTCCCTTGAGAAGATAAGCCTTAAGAGGAGAAGATCTAGAGCTCAAGAAGCCTAGATTTTCCAAGATACCAAGATCCAAGAAGAGGATCATCAAAATTCCAAAACCCCAAAAAGAGATGGGAAAAGGAAGAAGCCTCACCCCCCACATCTAAGTCGTTGCACCTTTAGATCCAACACCAAGATTGACACCCTTGGTAGGCTTAGATCCCATTTTAGATTCGTAGTTTAAGCCCCTTCATTGGATCGAAATGCGTTACTACACCGATACTCACCCGGTTGGAGATCCAAGCCTCTTCTTTGCCCTCTTGATCGCTCCGATTAGGGAGGCACGAAAAGGGTCCGACATTTTTTTGGCATCGTTGCCAGGGAGATGGTGCTATAAGCTACTCTTAGATGGGTTCTCTATTTGCATGTTGCTTGAAATTTTGTTGTATTTTGACAGGTTTCGGACTCGCCTACAGGATTTTTTCCACTTTTTCATACCTTCATGACTCGCCACTATTCCAATGTGCTGAGCAGACCTCAGGCTCTGATATGTGATCTCGGCGAGTCAAAATTTTAACTCGCGCTCCAACTCACCAACAGAGTCTTGACTCGCCAACTTGATTTTTTGCAATTTTTCTCAGCCATTTGACTCGCCATCAGTACAGAGTGACTAGCAGCCTCAGATCTACCAATCTGGAGATCGAGAGTCAAACTGACTAACTCACCATTTCAAATTTCATGCCCATTTTTTATTTTTTGCTAAATTTATTTGACTCACACTTCGTCTTGACTCGCGCCCTGTATAACTAGCCAATGAGATTTCTCTCTGATCTTCAGTATTTTGACTTTCCATCAATACAGTAGCAAGTGCACCTCTTGATCTACCTTCTACCAAACCGGCGAGTCAAAATTTGTCTCTAACTCCTGCCATATTTGAGTCGCACATTTCTTGACTCACCACCTGCTCCATCTGACTCGCCACTTTTTTAAATAACTCTGATCATCAATATTAGCAAGTAGGTAGCTCGAGAGGTCAAAAAGTCTGACTCGCACTGTTTGACTCGACAGTGCCTAACTCGCCAACAGTGAAAACCAAAAATTTTCTTAAACATTTGACAATCAGAACCCATCTGCACTTTTCTATTATTTTTACTCTCTCTGATTGCCTTTTGGATTCGCATTTATGCCACCATACGTCCATCTAACTTTTATTTTCACCCCGATCTGATTTGATCTGAGTTCATTTTCATTTCAGTTCGATCCTCATTCAGATCCATCATCTGATCGCCTAGACATAGAAAAGATCTACAAAAGTTATCTAAGGAAGAAAAACAGAAAAAGGCCAAAGATACAAAGAAAAAGAAAAGACCAAAAATAGCTTCACCTTTCCGTCTCATTATATACATCTGAGATCTGGTAGGAGATTATCCATTCTGGATCTTTCTGACCTTGAGGAATTCGTCAACGTACTCATTGAGATACTCCACGAACCCGTTGACATAGATCTACCCTCGATGGACAATCCTAGGCCGTTTGTACCCCACACAGTCTGGAACTTTCCCAAGATCGACCTTCTGAGGTTTGATGGCACGGGAGATCCGAAACGATTTCTTCAGATCTACACTGAAGCGTGTAGAGCTACAAAGGCAACAACCCGCAAGAGTTGTTAAGATATTTAAATCTATGCCTAATCGACATTGCAAAAGATTGGTATGTCAATCTTGAGGAGAACGAACGAGATGATTGGAACATCTTACAGGCTGAATTCATCACACGCTTCAAAACCACCCGCTTCCTTTCAGATCCCTTCTTGCAATTAGGACGTATCCATATGGATCGAAAAACCGAGTCCCTACGTGACTACATAGGATCAAGAGATTGTGCGGTGGATGTGATCTCTTAAGTGTTACGGATGTGGAGAACCATAGGATCGCCAAGTGCCCTAACAAGCCACAAGACAATTTTGTACCACTATGTTGTGATTGTGGGTACGGACACCCATATCTAACGTGTCCAATGAGGAAGGAGAAGCAAAGAGAGGTCTCTGTCCCTCTATACATAATGAGTGTGGTAGGAGAACCCAAGGCATGTACGATGCCGGTATTCATCCATACTAGAGCCTAGAAATGAAAAGAGAAAGAGCCAACCAAATCCGCCACTACCGGTCCCGCTAGTGGATCATCCGGTTCTCTATATGTAGGTGAATACCCGAATCCCACAGTTGAGCAAGGTAATTTTAGATGAATGAATGAGTGGGTGAAAGAAGCTCAAGCTCTAGACCAAGCCAAAGAGACAATCCAAGAGTAAGACCAACGTCAGCCCGAGGGTGATAATGATCAACGGCCTACCGCTTCCCCTCGCTCCCTAGTGAACCCAAGATTATTGCAGTTCATCATTCATGAGACCGGACAAAATGCACAAGAACATTATGGTCTAGAAGTCTCATTCCATAGCAAGGAGACGAAAAAGGACCATACCGTTGTCCAAGTCGATCTACTGAGAAGTGATGTCCGAATACCCATAGGCACACTGTTCAAAATGCATCTAACCCTTTGGGAATGATTGAAAACTTATATAGATGGACCAGATAGCGAGAAACTCGAAGTGCACCCAGCCAATTTGGTGCCAGATGTAGAAGTAGAGGGATTACAACTAGTCCACCAAGTAGGGGTAGGATGGGAAAAAGATGCCAAGCATGTAACTACTATCCCAATCACGCATCGGAGGTTTCCACAACAATCAACCATAGTCGATGGCGGATCCAGAGTGAGCATCATTTCCTCCAAGCTATATCACGAATGGGGACTTACTCATATGTTAAGTACTCCTTTTATGATCCAATTAGCTGACTAATCCAGTGTAAGACCATTAGGCATGGCCAAGGAAGTGCACACCAAAGTAGCCAGAATCTGTTTCGTGCTAGATTCTGCAGTCTTGGACTTGTTCAAATCTCCCCAATCCTACAGTGTCCTACTAGGTAGACCGTGGCTCAGAACATCACAAGCTCTTCATGGATGGGGACTAAATCATATCGTCCTATAGAATCACAATTCCACAGTTAAGATCGATCCTGATATCTGGGTCATGAAACCCACTGACCTAAGAGCCATGGTGCATGCTCTGCAACTACAATCCATTCTGACGAGAAGTCAGATGATGGGCGTCATTGGAGGAAAATTGTCATACGCGACGATTTGCAGACTGATGTAGTAAATTGGGCCAAAGCCTTGGCTATGGTTGAATGTCTTCAGTTTGATGTATCGTCAGCTGAGCAATCACCAAAGTGAAGGTCTATTGTAGACATGTACTCCGATGAAGATGACATCCCGATCAAGAGATTAGCTGAACCTACGAATAAATCTAGTGAAGGCCATCAAGACTTTGTATCGCTTTTTATGATGAGCCTAGAGGCTATACCCTAGGAACCATTACAAGGATTCTGCAGTGAGGGAGAGATAGTGTGAAAAAAGTGGATCTTGAATGGATCCAAACTCCCAAAATACTTGGCGACAATGATCTATTGATCTCTCTCAACAATACAATAAGTTTCTCCACCCATCATACTAGAAAGGACTCATACAGAGCTTTACGTTATGAGCACGATTTAGCCATAGCCAACAATTAAACAAAGAAGTATGATTGAAATCCGGAAGCATTGAAAATGCACTGGAATACCAAAGTAATGGAGAGTCGCTTACTGTAAGATAGTATGTCATCGAATCCGGAACTGGTAGGGCGCTCTTGCTATATGTGAGAAACAAGCAAACTCTTCACGGTGATGTGAGCGGGATCCTTGAAACTGCAAGCTTATATGGTGTTATGTAAAGTAGTTTCTCGGAAGGTCATGAGGGAGTGAAACTTGATTTCCCTCCAGTTAGGATTTTAAGTTTTAAAATTTTGTAGAGTGTTTTTAAATCTGAGGAGGGAAAAACCCCTTAGTTAAAAAAGGACCTATTATGCAAGAGAGGGCTACTTTGAGTTATAATCTTGTGTTTTTGAGGAGGCGGTGGTGCGTCTGTTGTCCACTTGTTTGGTAGCAAAGCAGGGCAAGTATAAACGTAGAAGCATCCATGAGAGAGAGAGAGAGAGAGAGAGAGAGAGAGAGAGAGAGAGAGAGAGAGAGAGAGAGAGAGAGAGAGAGAGAGAGAGAGAGAGAGAGAGAGAGAGAGAGAGAGATGGCCACATGAAAGAAAAATTTATTACATGAAGCAATAGGTTGTGCCACATTTTGTTGTTGCACAAAGGCTCACGTCCACATACTCCTTTTCTCTTTTAAGATTCACGGGATCCACACTCCCTCCATGTTGGGAAAGAGGGGTGTGAGAAATGAAAATAGCTCGAAAAGAAACAAACTCGAATAGAAAGTGTTTGTGCACAGTGAAATAAGCTATCTCACTCTTTCCTTAAACATGACTATGCCTATCAGACTCGAACAAAACATTAGTGATAGAAATCACGTTCGATCTGATTACGTAGCCAAACATTAAGCATGAAGACATCATAATGATAATATGTTGCGAACAGACTGATTGTCAGTCGCAAATTAGTCGCGAAAGGCAAGACTAAATATTAGTCGTGAACAGCTAGACTAATAATAATTCATGAAGAGCAGACTACCAGATTAAGCAATAAGAAAGTCAGACAAAGTGTAGAAAAGCATAGCAATATTGACACAAATCTGAACGTAGAACAAACAGAGCTGTAATCAGATTAAGTATAGCGAAATATACAGGTCAATAATGCAGGTCAGCACAAGACAATAGCGGACGAAACCGTGTGCTTCACAAAGCTAATCACACAATCTGTAAAGGTGATAAACCTATTACTGACAATACAGATCTGGAAGAAAGGAATCAATGCGCAAAAGCATCTACTGTGTCTATCTCTGATAAGCTTCTGATGCTATTATGCTTGTTACTTGTTTCTCACATGTGAATACGCAGGTGGTATTCAATATATACATAATTTTACAAGTGTGCAGATGAAGAAAGTACAAAGTGGATGTGCTGTCTATGGGAGATCGTGGGTGGCTGCTATTATTGTCAAATCTGATTGCACAGTGCATGGGATGAGCGTGAGAAGGCTGCGACGCCTTCACAAAAACTAATCTTGGTAAAAATGCAAAAAATATGACACTTTGACAAATGCCTTAAAAACTGATTTACAAGGTACCTTCGTTTTTCTATAAGGACACCTCTTGCATTTGTAGGATAGTGTCATCTTTTTTGCCTGTCACAAATCACGTGTAAAAACACAACGTCACGTTTTTCGCCTGTGGAAATTACTTGTATTTATGCAGACAGTCGCGTTTTATTCGCATGTCTTATTTTACATGTAAATATGCAGACTATGCAACAACACAAGTAAAATACAACAGCATGAATGGAGGCAGATTAACATTGGATTTAGGAGAGTAGAGGAGATAAATCCAGCACTTTATCAAAGTTATCTTAATTTAAAAAGGCAACCAAAGTAAGAAGTGAAATTAGAAGACTTGATTATGGCCTCGCCATAATCAAATGGTCGTGGAACTTGGTAGGACACTCCTCTCCCGAGCATATAACAATGATGAGACAATATCGATGAAACTTTATATGGACCATAGTTTTAGACTTTTTATGCATAGAGAGTGATGGTGATGAAGAAATCCGATACAGATTTGAAGTGGACATTCGAATCTACTGAGTTTGGAATAAAATTATTCTCAATAAAAAAAATACATTTATTTTCTGGAACCCAGCTCTGGGTGACTATTTCAGCCCATAGATTGCCTTGTGAATTTTGTGCACAAGGTGTTGCTCACCCTCAACTCGTATCCTTTTGGCTGTGACATGAAAAAAATTTCTTCAATGATCTTATTGAGGAAAGCTGTCTGGAGATCCATTTGATGGACTTCGAGATTTGCTACATATTGGAGAGAGAGAGGGGGGGAAAATTAATGATGAACACAAATGAGAAACGAACTCGAACAAGAAACGAACGAGAAGCGAACTCGAACAAAAAATGTTCGTGCGCAATGGAATGAATTATTTGACTCTCTCCGTAAGCATGACTATGCCTATCAGAATAAAGAGAACTTTAGTGATAGAAATCACAGTCATTCTAGATTACGTAGCCAAACATTTTATGGATGAAACGCTAGATGAATAATTGCAAGACAAATTATCTGTCGCGAATAATCTGCGAAGAGCTAGACTGTGCTCGACTGATAATTAGTGGCGAATTATTTGCGAAAGACAAGACTAAAAGTTGATCGTCTATTACTAGAAAGAGCAACTAGAAAGGTCAGACAAAATCAAGAACAAGCATAGCAAGATTAACACATATCTGAATGCAGAACAAAGAGTTGTATCAGATTAAGTATATCATGTATACAAACTAATAATGCGGCAGAGCACAATACAATAGCGGACGAAACCGCGTGCCCTACGAAGCTTATTTTGTCTGTAATGAGGAATGAAACCTCTTCTCTGTCTCTTCTTCTCTCACTTGATCATCTGATCATCATCATCTTCTGAATGGTGTCCAGAATATGTATATATACATAATATTACCGCTGTGCAGATGTGAAAGTACAGAGTGGATGTGCTGTTTGTAGGAGATCGTGGGTGGCTGCAATCGTTGTCCAATCTGTTAGCGCAACTGCATGGGGTGAGCGTAAAAAGGGTGCGACATCAGCCAGTGCTGAAGTGAACGTTGGTGATGATGTGAAAAGTGGGTCACTCTTATGAATGGCCTTAGGATAAGATTTATAGGGTGCCTTAGCTTTTAGGACACCTTTGTCATTCTGTAGGATAGTGTCCTTTTTTGGCCTGTCACCATAACCTGTATAAAAACACAGTGTTCGCGATTCTTTCGCCCTTTATTCGTTTGTGCGAATTTGCGTGTAAATATGCAGGCTGCGTGACAACGTTAGTAAATATGCAGCAAGAATGGAGGCAGATTAAAAATGGGATTTAGGAGAGTAGAAGGAGTCCCCCCCCCCCCCTAATCTGGATCTGTGAATGCCTTGATCTTCAGACTGAACAATGCACAAAATTTGTTGTGTGCATTAATACTTAGTGCTTTCGTGAAAATGTCTGCAACCATGTCCTGCGTTCTGCAGTACGTTAAGCTTACCTCCCTGTCGAAAACCTTGCCCCTGATGTAGTGATATCTGATTTTAATGTGCTTACTCCTAGAATGAAATCTAGGGTTGGCCGATAAGGCAATAGCACTTTGGTTATCACAAAACAAAATTGTGGGGCTGTATTGATACAGATTGATGTCTGACAGCAAATTTCTCAACCAAAACGCTTCTTTAATAGATTGAGAAGCAGCAATGTTATTTTGCTTCAATAGAAGAAAGTGCGATAGAGGTTTGCTTACGACTGTTCCACGAAATAGGACCGCCATTGAAAAAGAATGTAAATCCAGACGTGGATTTACGATTGTCTGCATCTCCTCCCCAGCTTGCATCAGAATAGCCACTGAGTTGATGACGATTGTCGTTGCTGACATCTCCATAGCATATGCACTGGTCCATGGTAGCTCGAATATATCTCATGACTCGAATAAGAGCCTTCCGTAGCCTCACAAGCTACAAAGGAAGCAATTTGGTTGAGAAACTTACTTTCAGATATCAATCTGAATCAATCTGCTCCAACATTATTATTTTGTGATAATCAAAGTGTCATTGCCTTATCAGCCAACCCTAGATTTCATTCTAGGAGTAAGCATTGAACTGAAGTATTACTTTGTCAAAAGCAAAGTTCTCAACGAAGAGGTCAGATTGCAGTACTGTCGAACGCAAGATATGACGACATATATTTTTACCAAAGCATTAAGCTTGGATGCACACAAAAGTTTTTGTGCAAAACTAAGTTTAAAGGTCAAGGCATTCATGGATTCAGATTAAGGGGGTGTGTTGGATTATTCTCCTTCTTACTAATCAACTAATCGGTTTTTAATGTTCATCCAACTGTTTATCCATTCTGCGGATTTTCTCGTGTCTTTATACAGTCTGCAGAATTACAAGTGTTTTTACATAGTAGTCTGTAGAAATACACGGAGTTTGACAACAGTATCACATTTTCTCTCTCTACAAACCTGATAGTGTTGCTGTCAGAAATCTCGTGTAAAAATGCAGTGTTGGCTTTTTTGCATTTTTTGCTTGTCAGGAATTGCGTGTAAAAATGTAGAGTCGACTTTTTCGCATTTTTCACCTGTCAGGAATTACGTGTAAAAGATGCAGTGTCAGCTTTTTTGCATTTTTTGCTTGTTACGAATTATGTGCAAAAATGTAGTGTTTCCTTTTTCACATTTTTTGCCTATTAAAAATTATGAGTAAAAATGTGGTGTCACATTTTTTGCCTGTGGCTGTTTACGTTCATTTATGCAGACAGACTGTTTACGGCCAATTGTCACTGCTTACAAGCAAGCAAGTTCTGAGAAGAACTGGATGAATGCCAGCGAACTCCAGCCAACTGGCAATCACATTTGATGATCTAATTACTTAGTATAAATCAGCTGTTCATACATCTCATTATCAATAAGTCAAAATCAACATTGTGAATTGTGAAGGAGTTGAGTGTTATTACATGACATTTCCTGCGCTCTCATCAAGTAGATCATTCACAATCAGAAAGTATTGTTGTTAGCTCTCTATCAAGCTCTCGAGATTGAAGTCTCTTCAGCATTCTAGTCTTTAGAGATTTATTTTAGAGTTGCTACTGCGCTACTGCTTATCAGCAGAATTGCTTATTTCAGACTTATTCTCAGTTACTCAAAGACAACTTTAGAATGCGTGGTTTCTATCCGCTATTGTCTTGAACTCATTAGCAGATGATCTTGTTTTTCTGAATCAATACTATTTCTTTATTGCATTCAGTTTGTGTCAGAATGCATGCATCTCTGTATTGCTTTTGTAATTGATAGAAATTGTCTGAGAATTCAATACTTTATGTTTGGCTACGTAATCACTTAGTAGCTAGTGAAAGTTAGTTGGTAAAGATTGGACATGATTTCCATCACTACTGCTTTGTTCAATTTTTCATAGGCGTAGTCATGCATTGGAAGTAGGAATTTTTTGCATTCTATTACTCACCTATTTCCGACACCAAGGAGCCAACGTTTACGAAGGAGAGAAGGAGAGGAAAGTCAAAGATATGCTATATGTTGGAGAAGACGTAGAAGGAGAGAAACTCGAAGATCTTAAGGCCCTTCTTCACAAATACCGTGACTGTCTTGCTTGGAATTATGCTAAGCTGAAGGGCATATCGCCAGATGTTGTGGTTCATCCCATTCCACTGGTTGTGGAGCGAAACCCACCATTAGTAGACCTTACAAGTCTAATCTGCACTATGTCCAGCTAATCCAAGAAGAGTTGAAAAAGCTTCTCAATGTAGGATTCATCTACGAGATGGAACACACGGATTGGGTATCGCCAATTGTAGTAGTACCTAATAAAAGTGAAAAACTTAGAATCTGTGTGGACCACAAGAAACTGAATTCAGTGACCAACAAGGACCATTTTCCCTTACCCTTCATGAAAAATGTGCTAGAGAGAATAACCGGAGCATAGGCCTATAGCTTTCTAGATGGGTTTAGTGGCTATAACTAGGTGTAGAAAGCCCCAAAAGATTAGCACAAAACTGCATTCTCCACTGAGTGGAACGTACTCCTACAGAGTGATGCCACTTGGATTGTGCAACGCTCCCGACACCTTCCAACAAGTGATGATTTATGTCTTTAAGAATTTTCTTCAAAATTTCTTAAAATTTTCATGGACTCTGACGCAATCCTATTCCATGTCGATGCCCTCCCTAATTGGACTGCCAACATCATTGGCTATCTTATGTCAGGACATCCTCCCCCTAAGATGAACAAGATCGAGTGACGCATGTTGATCATCAAATCTGCTCCTTTCATGTTGATAGCAGGACAACTTTATCGCATCTATAATGATGGAATCATACGTCGTTGTGTCCTACCGCACAAAGTGTCCCAAGTAGTGAGTATCGCCCACGAAGGAATAGGTGCGGACATTTCACTATCGAAGCTACCAGTAGGAAAGTGCTACAACACGGCTTGTGGTGGCTTACAATGTTCAAAGATATTCACTATCAGGTAAAAAGGTGTGACATGTGCCAACGGTTCAATTGAACCCATGAAATGAATAGAATGTTGTTATGACCTATACTGGCTGAAATGCCATTTGAGAAATGGGGCATTGACTATGTCGGACCTATTTGTCCAGCTGCCCATGGCTCCCAAGCTCAATATATCATTGTAGCCACTGATTACTTGACCAAATGGATAGAAGCCAAAGCAGTGAGGAAGGCTGACGCCAATTCCACTACTAAATTTCTATATGAGAACATCTTAGTACGTTTTGGGTGCCCATTGGAACTTGTGAGTGATTGTGGAATGCATTTTCTAAATGAGACTGTCACTCACTTGTTATCCTCTTATCTAGTTGTCCATAGGAAGAGCACACCCTATTACCCACACTACAATGGACAAGCAAAATCATTGAACAAGATCCTTTGTGGAATTATCACGAAGATGGTTGAAGCTTCGCGATCGGATTGGGAACACAAAATACAATCTGAAAATGCATGCAAAGTCATGATCTTCTTGAAACAATACTCTGTGATAACAGAGAGGGAGATCAAAACAATTGCGCTCTGAAGCTCGACTTGATTGAATTGATCAACAAGTGAGTTGATTCAATGTTCATATAACTGGTAGATGGAGCTTCTTGTAGTAACTTGTTAATCGAAACAACTGATAGGTTGCTATATATATGCACATGGCTAATTGATTAAAAGAATAGTTAATCTTTCGAATTAGGATTAGAGCAGTATGTGTTGTTGGCAGTCGCCTTCGGACAAAAGATGGAGATTGTGTCCGGCTGTGGTGAAGTATGGTTGAGCTGCCAATTTGATGATATCGACTTTGAGAGTTGGCACTTACGTCGACTTTTAAAGAAGTCGGATAGTCGACATCAAAGGTTCGACAAACTTCGATGTCGGACTCAGAAGTTGGACAAGGCTGAGAAGTCAAAGACTTCGGACAATGTGCAAACTTTGGACAAGTTGAGAAGGCTGAGAAGTTTGAGACATCGGACAAGTCGGAGACTTCAGATAAGTTGCAAACTTTGGACAAGTCAAGTGCTGCTCTTATGTTTTCAAAAGTTGATGTCGGGCAAGTCGATGGAACATTGTCATCGACTTTACTTGTATTTATGTAGGGTATGCGACTGTAGAAATATTTACAATAGCATAATAAATGGATCTAGATTAGCAAAGAGAGAGATAGGGATGGAGAGGATAGAAATTCATCACCCCCTCTTAATCTGGTTCCTTGAATGCCTTGATTTGCAAATTCAAGATAGCACAAAAATTCTTGTGTGCTTCTTGATTCCATCCTTTTGTGAATATGTCAGCTACCATGTACAGGGTTCTAAAGAATTTCAAACTTACTTCCTTGTTGAGTATCATGCTCTTGATGTAGTGATATTTGATTTCGATGTGCTTACTCCTAGAATGAAATCTAGGATTGATAGATAATGCAATAGAACTCTGATTATCAAATTGTATTATTGTTGAGCAGACTATCTTAGACCAATATCAGATAGTAAATACCTCAACCAAATTGCCTCTTTGGTAGGTTGAGAGGCTGCAATGTATTCAAATTCTGTGGATGACATTGTAGTGGAGGTCTGCTTTTGACTATTCCAAGATATCGGACCATTATTGAGTTGGAAGATAAATCCAGAATTCGATTTTCTGGTGTCAACATCGCCTGCCAAATTTGCATCTATATATCCATGAAGTGCATGGATATTGGATGAATCAACATCACCATAGCAAATACATAGGTCAATAGTAGCTCGTACATATCTGATTACTTTAAAAGATCCAATGGATCATGCCAGGATTGGTCATGTACTGACTCAAGAAATTGATGGCGTATGCAAGATCTGGTCTGGTCAAGATCATTGCATACATCAGGGACCCGATAATAGATTGGTATAGATACCCCTTCATTTTTGCCTTCTTCTCATTAGTCTGAGGGCATTGTTCCTTGGATAATTTGAGACCTGGATCCATGGGATTATGTATAAGTTTGCAATTCATGAAATTGAATTTCATCAGCAAATTATGAAAGTACCTCTTATGGGTGATATAGAGAAGTCTTCGACTCCTATCTTTGTGGATTTGAATCCCGAGACAATAGTGCACTTCTCCAAGATCTTTTCTTGAATTCTTGGTATAGCATCCTCTTTGTATCCTTTGTCAAAGCAATATTAATTTCAAACAACAATGTATTATCCACATTAAGTGTATGATGACAAAGAATTGATCAACAGCTTTGAAATATGCATTACAGTCTACAGAGCTAGGTTGGAATTCATGATCGATCAAGAACGTGTTGATACAATGAAACCATGCTCTGGATGATTGCTTCAGACCGTACAAAGCTTTCTAGAGTTTGCATACTTGGTCTTCTCGACCCATTTGGTGTACTGAAAGTTGCAATCGAATAGAGGTGTGCTTGATGACTGGGCTGAAAGTTTCAAAGTAGTCGATATTGGGAATATGTGAGAATCCCCTTGCCACGAGTTGAAGAACTGGAAGGCTTCAGATTTGTGCTTCATAAAATATACAACAGTTCTTTTAGAGTAGTCATCTATGAATGTAATAAAAGATTTAGCACCAAGCAGTGATGGTGTTTGCATTGGGCCACATATATCAGTATGTACAATGTCTAACACGTCTTTAGAAATATGTTCTTGATTTGACTTAAATGGCCTTCTTGCCCGCTTTCCTATGATATAGCTTTGGCAGACAAGAGGGTCGACAATTCAATATTCTAAATCATGAACTGAAGAATGTCTAGACATGTAGCCTATTGATACATGATCATGTAAGGTGACCAAGTCTATAGTGCCAAATTGATTCTTTATTGATAGATGTTGAGAACTGCTTAAAGTACGATCCGTTATAGAATTACAATGCTAAGCCTATAGAGATATTCTTGCGTCTTTCCAAGTGCAAGAACTCTCTTGCTCTTATCAAGAATTTGACAAAAATCTGTCTGAAATTCTACCCTATGTCCTAACTTCGACTAACCGAAAACAGATTTGTCGTCAGATTCGAGACAACATTTGGTATCAACTTCGATAGTCCATTCTGAAAATTCATTCTAACAGTACCTTCGCCTTCAATTCTGTGAAAGCTGCTGTCTCCAAGGTGAACGAGTTTGTTGGTGCTGTCGGTTGAATAATCGATGAACCATTCTTGATGACTTGTCATATGTTGCGTTGCTCCAGAATCGAGGAACCATTCCTCCGATTATTCGACATAGTGATGGTTCACCATGAAGACTTCCTGCTCTTCATCATCTTCGATCTTCTACTTTGTGTTGGCTGCATGAGCTTGCTAATCTAGCTGCTTTTTCTTCTTTTCGTTGTTGGACTTCAAGATTCGGCAGTCCTAGATTTCATGATTCATCCTCTTGCAGTACCTGCAAAAGAGTCTTTTCTGGTTTTGCACAGGTTGCTGATTCTGGGCCTTCTATGACTACTTATGATTGTTGTTGTTCTGTCGGACAACTTTCCTCTTCTGTTTCTTCCTTGCATTCTTCTTGATGAACAATGCTTGTGATTCATTGATGGAGGACAAGGATGCTCCATTCCTTCTTATTTCCTCCTACAGTAGCATGATTAAGACTTTGGACAATGTTATATCTGAGTATGTGGTTACCATCATCACCCAGTTTTCATAAGAGGATGACAAACTGGTCAATAAGGTCATAACAACGTAAGATTCTTCGACTACTAAACCTATTGCCGCCATGTGCTCTAACTGAGTCTTAAATTGATTAATGTGATTCTGAACAGAATCACTTTCTGACATTCTGAGTGAGAAGAACTTTCTCCTCAGATGCAGCTTTGGAGTGACATCTCTCACTTCATATAATGTACTCAATATATCCTAAACCTCTTTCGAAGATTGGTCTTGTCTGATGTGGCTTGTCTGATGTGGCCAATCAATGTGTCGGACCAAGAATTCTAGCACCTTCCACCTCACCACAACAGTCTCCTCCTTTGAAACCACAATCACCTCCTCTAAATCCACAATCTCCTCCTTTGGCACCATAATCACCTCCACCATCCTATCCCCCAAACCCCTCTTCTACACAATTTCCTGATTTTCTCCCCTACAACCCTATGCCTTATCCAAATTACCAACGGTCCTTCCCTAACATTGGCATATGGGAGCAATTACCACCGACTGCCCAAAGGATGGTTTGGTTGGTGAATGAGCCTCAATACAACATCTACAAAACTTTGTCTAGTCAACAAGCAGTACGACAGGTCGACGACAATGCCATCCTACAACTTCAACAGGAAAATCAACAGTTGGTGGCTGAATCTACTCAAAAATAACAACAGATTGATACCCTCAACACATACACTCAACAGCAGCAGCAGATGCTCAACCACCTACAAAACCAACTCCAGCTCAAAATCTCTAACATGCAAACCATCATTGACAACCTCACAATAGAATGAGACGAGGCCGTAGTAGATGCCCAAGCCGCACGTTCCGCTATGAAGGAACAATTGGAACTGGTCGATTTCAATGATTTCGCACCACCAGCTATTCCTGAGGGAACCCAAATTCTAGTCAGCGGTTGGCCCGAAAGTTGAAAGCCACGACGGAGTACTCCAACAATCATACACTGCTTCTATCGAGGCCCTTAATCAACAACACATAGCCACCTTGAAAGAATGATTGAAGGCGGCTACTCGGTCCACACCTTATATCCATGCAAAGCATGCTCACTTTCATGACTCCGAGCATCACTTTGATGGCTCAGATGGTGGTGATGGAGCATGATTTCAACAAACGCCAACAGATAATCAAGGCTCAATATCTCAAGAGCAGTCTCAAGGATCACAAGCTCAACCACCAACCAATCCTCAGGGCACCGATGGTACTTGCTCCCAACACCAATTCACTTCTACCGCCTCTAACCCCATCAATACAACTAACCTTCCCTTTCCACGCCAATTTTCTCTTGAATCACAACGGATTGTTGCTTCTAACCCCTCACCTCCTCTCTCTCCTGAACCAGACCCCCAAGTTGAACATGCCTTAGCTGCTGAAGCTCCCACAATACAACACCGGATCTCTCCAACTGCACCGAACAAGGAGCACCTCATCTCCCAGGAGTTTGCAAAAAAATACCAACCCAAGGAGCGCGGCGGGTACATCCTATCCAACCTAGATCACTGCAAGACTCACAAGGAAGCCGTTAAGCTCTTGGATCCGCAACCTGCCTAGCAACACCAACTCTTCTTGCAAAGCAAAGCATCCATGGAATGATATCTCAAGCCTCGGCATACATGCGCATCAATCCATACTACTACCCGGTGGCACGTAGAGAAACATTTTTCACCACAAAGAGAAAAAACAAGATCTACTAGACCAAGCTAACTGGTGTACATACCGGCAATCTCGCAGATAATATGATTACCAATTGTTGTGTCTTTCACCAGAAACATCATGGCAACCTGGATCGGGATGTGCGCTACTTTGCAGATAGTTGTGGCCTGGTTGCTTTCTTGGCAGAACTCAATGGCTATTGGGATAGAGGCCTCTCACCAATCACCATTGATAAAAACAAGCCCTTTCAGACTGAAGCAAATCACATCAACGTGGCCCGCCTTTATTACTGTGCCGCCCTCACTTCAGCGTTGCACGTCGATATGGTGGAACGCTGGAAGATCCATGGCTTCTTGCAAGGCATGCTACATTACTACAAACAACTACCCTTCCTTAATAAATTGTGTTGGCAAATGATGGACGGCATTGGCAATAAAATCTATCAGATCCGCCAACAACAATCACGCCTCTAGGAAGCTCAAAAGATCCAAGAAGAAAAAGCTTTGATTGGTGTGGGACCACCAATCCAATAAGGAGAGGAATAATGTTAGCATTTGTGCTAACACAGAGAAAAATAAAAGAGAGAAATAAAACTCCGTGGCATGTGTTTTGTAAGTCCATGTAGGAGTGTCTGTTAATAAACTTTCATCGTGGCATGTGTATTGTAAGCCCATGAGTAGAAGCTTAGATAATAATAAAATAGCTTAAACTTAGATTTAGAACTTAGACTTAGGAAACTTAAGACTAGAAATATTTTGTCTTAAGTTTTTCTAAGTTAAGAAACTTTGAAGTTCTAAATCCTAAATTAGAAGTTCTAGAAAGACTAGAAATAGATTAGTCCTATAAGTTAGTGGATACTTATGGAAGACCTCCTTGCCATAAAAGGAGAGGTATTTGCCTTGTAAATAACACTTTGAGATTATGGTAAATTGCTCTCTATTTGAGAAATCATTCTATTTCTTTGTGTTCCCATTGGAAGGTGCATAGCTTGAGGGAAGGTGCTCGGGCCTCCTCTTGCCTCCTTTCATTGGTTTTTTATTTGTGGGATGTTTTTAATCGCTTTATGCTTAGTTTAGCTGCATTCTATCATTCTCAATCCCTTTGGGTGTTAATCTAGGATTTAGTGTAATCACCTTGCTAGTTGGGTAAGCCTTATAAGGTCTTGTATTTTGTCATCTTAAATAGTTTCATTTTCGTTCTGAGCACTAGTTGGGTAAGCCTTAGTACTTCGTCATTGTTTTTATTTCCGCATTCCCGTTTGAAGCTTGGTAAAAACTTAGAAAGTGGACGATCCTCTCTATACTACACCGCATTGTGAGTAGATCTAGCCAACATATACAAACTAGATTTACTTCCAATAGATGCGGTTTTTGGATGGGATGGAGTCAAGTTCTACATCAAATCAGAATTGGAACGCACTTGGATTCATATCCCGGAAGGAATGTTGTTTTTTCAAGGGAGATTGGGTTTGGATTTACTAATTCTTGTGTGAAGCATGCTTTTCAAAAGTTGGTGGTAGAGTGCTCTTCTCCTTGTTTGATTTTATTAGAGATGTTGTGGATTAGTGTGGAATTCATACTTATTTTTCTGAAGCCTTGAAAAAGTTTCCATTTGAAGTAGAATGATTGCATGAGTAGATCCACTTCTTAGTCTAAATTTGTTTTTTGAATGAACAATTTGCATGAATCCATAATGTTTGGACAAATTAGATTCAGATTAGTAGCAGATGGCTTGTTGATAGATTGGTGGAAATCAATGTATCCTGAATGAATAAACTAACCGTTGTTGGAAATCTTGAATGTAATGTTTGTATGTAGAGGATTTGAGCTTTTTACTAGACTGGTCCTCTTGTGTTTCATGCAAATCTGAAAAACATAGAATGGAAATAGTAAGTTGCCCATGCTTTGGAAAAACAGATATAGATTCAGATTAGGGATGCATGCAGTTAAACCCCTGTGAATCCTTTCTTGGAATGTTGCTCGTTGCCTCTGAATAGAGTAAACCTACAGTAGATGCTCTCAGTTGCTCTTTGCTAGATGCCACAGAGTGAAGGTCTTGGTTTGTGACCAGTGAGTGTCTGTGCTTCTGCCCTTGTGATGGATTAAAGACCTATTGGACTCCTGAAAAACGGCTATATATCCTAGGCAGTGTGTGAACCTGATGGTTGGATCAGTCGTGAAGCCATGTTTGATTTGATCTACTTGGAAAGAAATGGGTTTTCCAATGAAGGCCGTAAGAGGTGTACTGGGAGATGATACTTCAAAAATCATTTTTGAATCCTTGAATTTTAGGAGTGATGCTAAGAGACTGTAGGACAGGCAGAACGTCTTCTGTGGGAGTGGTGATTCTTGTAGCTTGGTGCTACTACAGCTCGTTTTCTCTTTCTTTTCTGACCTTCAAGAGTGTTTGGAGTTACGGCTCTCCTGCTGTGAAATAGGTTGTGGATATTGATTTCTTCAAAACTCTTCCTATGAGAGCGTGAGACATGAGAGTGATTTGCATGTGGTCACTGAGCTGGTTTCTTGGTGGGCGCGGCTGCCTAATCTGCCTATGGCAGCTGTTGTGGAAGGAGATTACCTTGTTTCTTTGTTCCTTGTGAATGAGGTTAGGGTTCGAAGGAATGGTTTGCATGTGCCTTGTCCTTTTTTGAGGTTTTAAAAATCTCAACGGGTTTCATGCATAGGCCTTTCCGAAGATCTAGATGCCTCCTTGAGGTAATGCATGATGATTTTGTTAAACATCGGGTTACCCAGATTTTGGGCTAACCCAATTACAATTTTTTTTGGGGAACTTGGATATCGTTGTTTTTGTGCCAAGCTATAATAATCGATCTAATTTTTTCTAAACCGATCTTGACAAAACAATGGTAGTGGTACAGTTCTCAGGCATGTACCCAGTAAAGGGATTTGATTATCATTCCATGCTTTCACTCTCAAAATAAAAGTGGACTTTTTTCATTCTTTTGCAAACAAGAAAAGATTTGCCTTCTTAGAGTCAAATCTCTAGAAGTAGACTTGGATTCATAAAGCTTCTTTAATGAATCTCAAGCATCCTTTGATGAAGTACTCTTACCAACTTGAGAAGCTCATTGGTAACATTCATCTTTATCATGTGTAGAGCCTTCTTGGCCCTCTTGTCATACCTCAATTAATCTTGTTATGTTGTTGGTCTCTCCTCCAAACCTACAACAACATCCAGAACATCATTCATCTCAAGAAGTGATTCCATCCATAATGAATAGTTACTTGAGGAAAGCCTATCACTGGCTTCCAACATGACTCCACTTGATGTAGCCATGCAGCAATGACCTGATATTGTCTTTCAACCTATTTCAATGCACAAAGCACTCCTTTGAACAACAACAAATATATTCAAACTTGAAATCACAAAGATATGAAACTTCTCAATTCTCTTCTAGCACTTATACCATGCAAATCAACACATAGAAAAGTGAAAATGAAGTGCACTTTGCATGAAAATGAAAATGAAAATGAAAATGAAAATGAAAATGAAGTGCACTTTGCACTTCGGAACACTTCATTAAACATTTGTTCAAAAAACTTGAAACACACATTGACCTTTAATCCAATGGTGGTGATCAAAGCAACTATGACCCTCGATCCTTGTAACTCGCGATCTGATGATTTGAATTGATGTTGTGCACTGAAAAAGATTCTTCAAAATGTTGCACACTTTAGAGCACTAAGCGTGCACGCGAGTAGACCCTTCATTCTCTCTCTCTCTCTCTCTCTCTCTCTCTCTCTCTCTCTCTCTCTCTCTCTCTCTCTCTCTCTCTCTCTCTCTCTCTCTCTCTCTCTCTCTCTCTCTCTCTCTCTCTCTCTCTCTCTCTCTCGTTGTGCCCTGCTTTCTTTTCTGGGTAGATCAAACTCAATTATGAGCAGATTATGGCAGATCAAACCCAATTTTGAGAAGATTTTGATCTGATTTGAAGCCACTAGTAGGGTCGCCCCTCCCTCTGACATCATATACACTTAGATCAGAAGTTTTGGAGGAGAAATGAGGTTTTTTCAGCCATCGAAAAATCTGAATATTTTCTCTCTATTTGGGCAATCCTTCTTTCTCAGATGGCAGCCAAATCTCTAACAGAAACCTTAGAAAATCTCCAAGGTTGTCCAGCAACCTCCTACGGCCAGTGACCTATCCTTGTATCTTCCAAAATGTGATGAATTATAACTAGTTTTTGACCGTAATCCATGTCCCATGTTTTTCCAAGCTAACTACAACATTCATAGTTTTTAACCATGTCTGATGCTATGCATAGGCTAAAGCAGCTCTCTGTATGGCTGAATTATACCGTTGCTCCACTTTTGAAATACTGATTGTCATAAACATTGAACTCTCAGAAAACCATCTTTTGAAGCTTTCTCGAATTGCAGCATTACTTTATTCTCAAACCCTATCAAGCTTTGATACCAAGTTAAAATTCATGTCACATAGGATCATAGAGAGGCATAGGCAGAAAAACACTCTATAAGCACTCTCCAAGCTCCACATAGCAAACTATCTTATCAAAAAATGTATTCTCCACATAGCGTGTCCCGTTGACTGCCTCATCACATGTACAATCGATCATAGTCACATAATTGGACCCGTAGTACAGATTTACAGTAGGTCTACTTTTATTTAAACTTAGATAACCTCACCAGTACAACTCCATCAATTGGGCAACCTGATCACCCATGTGAATTTTTTTAAGTTCAGGGAACTACTTTTTCCTGGGTACCATCCTCTTGAATGCCCCGTTGTCAATATTACTACAACAATTCAAGCATATTCTTGGAGCATTTCCTGAAGACTTAACCATTTTTTTGGGTGTGTCATGATGATCAATGATGCAACACTTGGGAGATTTACCATCATCATTATAAGAATCATAATAAGCAAAGGTAAAAACATCAAAATTTAATGTAAATAAAGATGTAGCCACCAACAAATATACCAATGCTAAAGAAAATTAGCTAGCCTCAGTATGTACTTGGGTATATTACAAAGAGAATTATTTGGAGTCTTTTGAAAATATATGCTTATTACTACATTGAATTTGAGATTATATTAACAAAAAGAGCCAAACATACAAGTAAAAACCAAAATGACATGCACATGTTATGATGGATTATTTCATTATTCAACAATGCATGATGCATAGTATTAACTTTTGTGTCATGCTAGTAAATCAAGTAAACAAATACAATTGTATGTGTGAGCAATATAATTGATAACACAATAAGTTAACGTACATCATTGTCTATTATTTATTCATCTGCTATTACATCGATATCCTTTGTCACATCATGTGACAAAATTATCAGACTAAATGAGTCTATTTGTAACTCTATCCACATATCCCTTATGGCTTTGTTATCATGAATACAATGATCTTCTAGCTAATGGGGATGGAGATGGTGAAGATGATTGAGAAGGTTTTTTTGTGTGATGTCATCATGATCAATACCATCATTTGCCTAAGAAGCACGTGGATTTGGATCCATATATAATCATTACCAGCTACATCATTTTGTTTAGGTACTATTGGTGGCAACATGTCCTCCATGAAATCTCTATTCTCAAATCTTTTTTTCCTTCTAGGAGCAACTTAAATTGCATACCACCATTTGGGATTTGAACAGTGCACTAACTTGTAATTATACTATTTATGTTACAATGACTTGAGCATATATACAGACATAAAATGTTTGTATAGAAACTAGAATAATGAATTTACACAAAAAAGACATTAATTACCGGAATGCATATGTACCCAATCATATGGTTGCGGAAAAAAACATATCACTCTAATTGATCCAAAGCCTGGTGGACTCAATGGTAGAACAATCACTCTCATCTTTTCTCACTACCACATTAGGACCATTACGGATAATCTTACACCATTTTATCAAAGATAAAAAAGCTAAATTGCCTAAATCTAGCTTCCAATATATGATTTATTGTCTCACAATAATTAAGCTTAGAACACCTTCTCTTTTTAAGGACTCACTCATTGACATGGAAAATATCACAAGTTTTTGTAGTATCAAGAAGTTGACATGGTTGAGTTTATCTAAATCTTAAAAGCTCCATAATAGAGGAATAACAAGTCTTGAGCTTGTCTTTGAATTTCCTTTGAGATGTGTATATGTTCTAAATGTGTTTCAACTAATGTCGTGCATGTACAATATAGTCATGCAAATTAGTAATAAAAGACAATAAAGTGATCAGAATATATCTAAAAAAAATACCTGGGAAAATTTCATTTCCCACAGGAAGAAAAGAGGAGAGACCTTTGATCTACTAACATTGCTATTGTAGTTGTATTCTACATAACACAATTGCTGGTCCCGATCTTGACCAAATAGGGAGACAAAAATAATACATAAATAACTCTCTAGAACATGAATTAGATTTTCAAATTAAACACTTGTTAAAATATCAATCTGATTTCTTAGCCCGGATTTTATTTTCAAAATATAAAATAACTACTACATGGTTGGAATATATTTAGTAGGTTTATATCAAAGCTTAGAGAGTCTTAGACATTTATTAAATTTAAGCACCAAATAGTAAAGTTCTCTATTAAAAAAAAGAAGCCACCAAAGATTCTAAAACTCTATTTTTTACTGTTGGAACTTGTCCAAAATCAAACAATTTTATTGTAGTTAAGATAATTTTGAATGATAGAAAATTATAAAGGAGCAACAAGTTCTAAATCTTGGGTTTTGACTTGTTAAAAGATAAAAGTTTGTAAATAGTCTTTCAACAATCACACTACCATTAGCATGAACACCAACCAACACACATAACTCGAGGAAAACAAGACATGACATTATTATCTATGTTACCAATTAGAATGAGTACAAATCTGAGAGAGAGAGAGAGAGAGAGAGAGAGAGAGAGAGAGAGAGAGAGAGAGAGAGAGAGAGAGAGAGAGAGAGAGAGAGAGAGAGAGAGAGAGAGAGAGAGAGAGAGAGAGCTTAGGGATTTGACCTACAATCTAGAGAACTGCTTCATATATTGTGACATGCAATCAGAGCAATTCAAAGTTTATGCAAAATTTGAACTAATATACGAGAGAGCACTTTTCCAAGGTGGGTTTCTCAAAAAACATACTACAACTCTACATGCCTTCAGTCAGAGATTACAAGCACTCTACTAAGGTTCATTAGGGAGCCACAACAACTTGAAATAGGTCTAGCAAGCATCCATAGGCTTTCACTCTTGTAGATGTTTGGGTCTCAAATCTCTTGAAGCATTCAAAGGCTTCTGATTTGTGCTCAATGAACATAATTGTAGACCATCTAGAATAATCATCTATGAAAGTGATAAAATAAATTTCAGCTCCTAAGGATGAAGTTGGCATTGGACCACAAAGATCGCTATGTACAAGGTCTAATACATGCTTTGTCTTGACAGAATGTAATCTGGGAAATGTGTTCCTAGAGTGTTTGCCATAGATGCAAGATTCATAGAAAAATGATTTCCTATGTAATGAAAGAGAGAATTACAATCCATCAACTAAATTATTACAACGCATGTAAGAAAGTGATCTTGTATTCATGTATCCAGATCGACTATGCCACAGAATAGCATGATCGTTTACATTTTCATGAGAAGTACTAGCTAATGCAACTGAGTCAGAGAGTACATATAACTTTCCGATTCTAGTGCATGTAGTCATAGTGTTATCTTCATAAAAAATTGTATATTGTTCAGAAGAGAAAGTAACAATGTAGTCCTCATCAGTTATCTTAGAGACTGATAACAGGTTCTTAGATAGTTGAGATACGTGAAGAACATTCGGAACCCAAATAGAAAGAACGTTCTTGACTATCCCTTTGCCTTCCATGCGAATGGTGCTTGAATCTCCAAGGTAGATGAGAGTACAGTCCGCCGAAGAGATTAGATATGGTGTGGTATTATTGTAAATCAATTTCAGAACGAAGTTCAATTCAAAATGTAAAATGATAATGCAGTGTGATAATGCAAATTTCCCAGGCATCAAAGGCAACCATCGTCTGATCAGATACTAAAGAGTCGTTGACGTCCGTGATTTAATCAGAGTAAGTGAACAAGCGTGACCAACTAGTAGTAAGTGTAATCAAATCAGAACATCATACATCTACGTTAAACACAGATGATAGAAAGTGTTGCTTCTATATTACAATGAAAACTTGAACAACACAATAATGGGTTACAGCCAGAATGGAGGCGTAACTTGGATGTTCAATATCATTCGCTCTGTTGGCGGAGCATCACGTATAATGCATGACGTATTTAATTACAATAAATGTCTGTCATTTAACTAAGTACTTCGTTGTACTTAGGAGGTATTTGACTTATATGACAAAATGACAACTGTACAATAAATACATGGTCAGACGACTCATGATCACTGACATGGACGAGAACTTTGCACATTTTCTCTCACTTCGCATTTTGTGAAAAACCCGAAGGTGTTGGAAAAACAGTATATTTGCTGAAGTGACTGTTTTGTCGCATTTTGGAAAAATGCGAAAAAGTTGACAAAAGTCTTACTTCTTTGAAATACTTGAAAAGAAGTTATTGTCGAGAAAATGCGAATTGTGCGACAATTAGTTCGGTGACTTCGAAGACTTTGGTGTCGAGTGACTTGATTGTTGAAGAAGTCGAGGGTGATCAGGCCTTCGATGTTCTTCATAATGCTTTGACATTCGAATGTAGAGTTAGACGGGAATGGATACCCTTTGATGTAGATTAGCCGGTTAGTCGATGAAGTCGACTTTCAAATACTTCGGCTGATTCGACTCTGTGTAAAAATTGCAGGTTGTCGAACTGCTAGCAAAAACCCGTGTATTTTACCAGGCATTGTTTTGCACACAGAATGAGAGTATTTTTGCATAATAGCAAAATAGAAAAAATCATGATTCCTGCAGGTATCAGATGAGCAGACATAGAACCCAAAAGAAGTTGCATCTGACCCTAGATCATTGATAAAAAATGTGCAGGAAGAATCTTGAAATAGAAATAATATCATCAAGGAGACAACTGTGGACTTAATTTCCAACACAAATAACATTCAAGGCATGACCATACGGTTCACAACAATCCATTGTTTAAATAAAAACAAATTATGAAATAAAAAACTATATAAAAATCTAAATTCATTTGTATTGATGGAATATGTTTTTAGTTATAAATGGGATTTTTGAAGTAATAACCTATCTAGTGAATCTAAGATTTTGCTAGATTATGGAGCTTTTTTTTTCCAGTGATCTTTGTACCCAATGCAAAGGTTGTCCAAATATGTCTTGGCCTTACGGCCTCGCCATAATTTTACAAGGTGTAATGGTCACCAAAAATAACATTTTCCATTAGCAAAAAGGATTTCTCTGGTTAAACTTGGTCCGAATTGGGAATCTCCTGCTTTTATTAATGAAAGATGGGTATTTTAACTAGGCAATTAGATCAATTTACCAAATAAAGAAACAATGTTTTGTCCTATATATGAACCAATCAAAAATGACTTTTGCATGTGCCTACTACTATGATCAATTCTCTATCATCAGCTTACCACTATAAATAAATGGTCATAATAACTTAAGGCTATAACTATGGCCATAAGGCTAAAAGTAGGGCAATTATGTCCTACCAAAGTCCTCTCACAAATGAACTATATATAAGGAACGTTTTAGGTAGCCTCCAAGGGCTTCATACCATATACGCCAATATTTGAGAAAGAAGCAGACATAGTTAAAGAATGGAATCGACATCTTTTTTCAAAAATCGGCATGACAAAAATTGTACGGGATTTTTTATGTCATAAATCTTGGGTTTTATACAGGAAAATCGACAAGTAAAAGATTGTCACTAAATAGAGGCCGAAGAACTTTTTGACATATCGGTTTTTGGAGGAAACCTGAAAAAGGTTTTCGAACATTGATATTATAAGCGGATGATCGCAGCTAGCGTTCTTTGAATTCCTTGTTTCTGATCCCACGTACACAACCAAAAGCGCCATCGCATCATTGTGGAGATTCATACTACAAAGTTCTGCAAACAACGACGGTAGAAAAGGACAGCGACTGCACTATCAGGTTGTATTTCTTAACTTTGTGATGGAGGGTAGAGAAAGGCTTATGAATTTATGTTCTTGCAGTCGAGACCATTTTCGATCGCGAAAAGATCATCTTTGATGTATGTTCGTGAGTTTGTTGTCTGTTTGATTGTCTTGATTGTACAGTTAGCAGCTTACACTTCAAACGCCATTCTAGCCGTTTAAACCTACAAAAATCATAAGTTTGGACGTAGCTTCTAGACAGGGCTAGGCGAATTAATTTTTGTAAAAAGGCGTATCATTTTGGATGATGTTCCCGGCCAATTTACAAGCCTGCAACATATAACCTGGCATTTCTAGGTAGACGTTTAGTAGATCAGATGTTTTTAGTTTTAACTCTCTCACTTGATATATGTGACGGCTTTCTGTGGCCCTGATTGTTGCATGAGTACGCCCTGTATCGCTTTCGCATCAGTTTAGCTGTTGCTGTATAAAGGAGAGTCTATCAGACGTCTTAGCTGTAAGCTAGCTCTCCTAAATCAATGCCTGAGGAGAACTTTAAATAGTGAAGAGAGGACTATATATATATAGTCATTGGGTTTATCGCATCCGTCAAATGTCTTTGTGAATATTTGCCGGGTCTATTGACTGGTCATTAATTTCAATTACTCCAGTGTTTGTTCTTATTTCTTAAATAATGCAACAACTGAGCATGCAGTAGAAATGATATCATTTGATTCAAAAAGAACAGTACAGGTGTCAAGCCATATAAGATTAAAGTTTGCATACAGATAGCTTAACCCTGCAACGATTTTTATATCCTTCCAAATCTCTCATATTGCAAAAAATGTATCTTACGGTGTGCGCTTTAGAGAGAGAGAGAGAGAGAGAGAGAGAGAGAGAGTCACAAATTTTCACGTGACTTCATTTTTCCACTCGTAGTCTTGCAGGTTCGTAAAAACTTGTGCACATCACGGTTGCATCTTGTGCTAGAAAATTCATAAAATCACCTCAATCTGAGATTGTCATATTCTGATACAGGATCCGTCTGATTCCTGCAAAAATTATTTGGGAATTCTCCAAACTTCCGAACGGGAAGTTTTTAAGCAGGGTGTCGAACGGAGCTCTGAAGTTAAGTCATCGTCCACTTAAGCAGGCGAGTCCAAGAGAAATGGATGTGCCTAAAGCAGGTGTTTTCGTTGAGCTTAAGGAGCGCATTCTACAACTACCTATGTGCTTGCAAGAGGAAATCTATAGGCATCTCAGTATTGCTACTCATGGGATTTAGTTGAGCTTAAGGGGCGCATTCTACGACTACCTATGTGCTTGCAAGTGGAAATCCATAGCTATCTCACAGAGTATTGATACTCATGGGACCTTGATGAAGCCAAAGCAGAAGCCACAATAAGTCCATTGGAATATGGAGCGACATTGTTGAAAGGTCAAGCAAACTGCATCTGAATAATAGCTGACCTCCTACATTCTAGAAGGCAGCCCAACTACCTGTTAATGGTTGATTTTTAGGGCCTGTCATTGCAGCAATAAGTTAGCCTTTGCTTCCAGCTAATTGTTAGCTTTTTGTTGAAGTAGTCTAAGGTAGATGGTAAGAAGACAAATAGGACAGACCTGTAGAACGTTTTTGTTATCAATGTAATGCATATTTTGCTTGTGTTCAGTCTTATTTTCAGATCTTGCTTCTGAGTTTGAAGCCTTGTGTGTGTGCCCATTGAGTGTGTCTGGGTAAGCTTATTTTCTGATTTTCTGTTGCCGAGTTGAAGCTCTGTGTAGCTTCTGAGTTTGTTTTACTGTTCATGTCTCTCCTGTGCCATCTTTTACATGGTATCAGAGTGCTAGGTTCATTCTAGGCTGACCTCTACTGGGTGTTAGACTGTTGCAGAGGGCTGAGGAAAGATTCACCTGAAGTTGTGAGTTTCCAAAATGTCTACAGTACAGTCTGGTTACTTAAGTTTGAGATCTCAACCATTCAATGGGATTGGTTATGAGGGGTGGAAGCAAATGATGTGCCTCTACCTAAAAGGAGAGATGGTATATGAAGTTGTGGATGGGAATGAGCATAAGCCAATGGTGACTGATCCTGCAAACAGACTACAGCAAAAAGAGCTTTTGGAATGGACAAATCTGAAATGGAAGTTATGAGTAGAGAGATTGAGCTGGAGGAGCTCAAGCTTGAAGAAGGTGGAGACCTTCAAGAACACATAAGCAAAATGGAGGACTTGTTTGGAATGCCTGCAGACCTTGGACCTGTCCATGCTATTAGTGAATCCCAGAAGAAGCTGAAACTATACTGGATTTAAAGAGAATGAGCCAAGAGTATGGGGAATCCTCAACCCTGAGCAAGCTTGCTACATGAAGGGCAAGTAGAAGTTTCTAAAGAAGAACCAGCCCTTCCAATAAAATAAGGGCCAGCCTTTTCAGCAAAATGGGCAATGGCAACAAACTAGGCATGTACAATGGCTTTGGGCATATTGCGAGATCGTGTCCTCAAAAGAGAAATCTCCATAATGGAACAAAAGCTAATATTGTTGAAGCTCCACCGCTTCTTGAAAAAACTTGTTGTAAAGTTGACTCTGGTGCACCAAGATGCCTTGTAAGACTCTAAGGGGTGACACTCCCTAAAGGTCCTAGAGCGAGTTAGGAAGTCAAGGACTGAGCCTCCGACCTGTGGTGAGCCAGCCAAGTAGTCACAAAGTCATGAGCTAGCTCTAGAGCTCGAGTCATGGCCTAGTCAGGAGCCAAGTTGATTCTGCCGTCGGGATGGCTCTCGGGACCCATGTCCGGGAGCCAGACTGATTCTGCCAGGCTTAATCAGCAAAATAAAAACTAAGTTTAGAAAAGCGTGCTTTTTCAGAAAGCACTATGTTCCAGGACAGAGGGGGCACGCTGAATCACACCAGAACTATAGGGGGAGTCCGGCAGACAGAAACTTGGGCAACTCAACCAGCGCCAGGAATCCAGTCGCCAGGTCTCAGCTCCCTCTACCACAGCACGAGCCAGGCACTATGCCCAACACGTGTTGGTGGCCCCGAGACCAGTCAGTCTATGTAAAGGGAAAAGGTCAAAGTGCTTTCTTTGTATCTGTCGAGAGGTTCCAGAAGGAAAAATCACGCGACAAGAAAACTTGCCAAAGGAGGTGGTGGATTTGCTAGAGGAATTTAGCGATGTGTTTCCAGAAGAACTCCCAGCTAAGTTACCTCCTCGAAGACCAGTGGACCATAAACTTGAGCTAGTACTAGGAACAAAACCAACTTCACGGGCACCCTATAGGATGTCAAAAGAAGAGTTGGTGGGACTGAAATGACAAGTTGGTGAATTGATAGACAAAGGATTTATTAGACCTAGCGCTTCGCCTTTTGGAGCTCCAGTGTTATTCGTGGAAAAGGCGGACAAGACTCTTCGGATGTGTGTGGATTACCGCATGCTCAACAAAGGTATCATCAAGAACAAGTACCCCATTCCTAGAATTGATGACCTATTCGACCAGCTCAAACATGCCAAATATTTTGGCCGAATAGATCTCAAATCTGGATATCACCAAATTTGAATAGCTAAAGGCGATGAGCACAAAACGACTTTTCGAACACGGCACGAGAGTCACGAGTTCAGGGTGATGCCATTCGGTCTAACAAATGCACCAGCCACTTTTTGCACGTTGATGAACAACAATTTTCAAGACTGCTTAAATGAATTCGTCATTGTGTACATCAACGACATCTTAGTGTTTAGCCGTAGCCTCAAAGATCACATTAAACATTTAAGGACGATTCTCCAACGACTAAGGAGGAACTGCTTGTTTGCGAGAAGAGAGAAATGTGAGAACAAGTTGATTTCCTTGGTCATGTTATAGGCTATGGACGAATTCGGATGGATCCTAAGAAGATCAAGGCTATCTTGGATTGGCTATCACCTAAAACTGTTCATGGCATCAAATCCTTCGTGGGGCTATGTAGCTTTTATAGGAGATTCATTGAGGCATTTAGCAAAATTGTGGCACCGTTGTTGGAGCAGACAAAGACTCATCTAAAGATGACATGGACACCGGAATGTGAAGCAGCATTCCAAGAACTAAAACGACAGATCACTCAAGAATCCATTTTTGCCAGAAAATCCCTCTCAAGCATACATACAGCCTCCACCATGTCTTCATGTTTTTTTTGCACGTCCACCTCGCTAATCTCCTTGTTGCATATCCATCTACATCATGTATATAATATATGTTTCATTTTGTCATTTGTTGTTATTGCAAATGAATCCATCTAAAAACAAACAAACAACATAAAGATGTATAAGTACCTCATAACAGCTACTAGTTTGTAAATGGTCTCACGAAGATGTTCTGTTAGACAACCACGAATGCACATTGAAAATATATATTCAAGCATTTTCAACCAGTCATGAGAATTTAGACCATGAAGCTTTCCATCTGCTGTGAATGATGTTCGCAATGAATGAGCAAAATTCGTTGGTGTTCACATCTCAGAAATAACGGATCGCACATACTTGTACTCTTCTTCGCTAAGAATCCAACTCACTCTTGGAATACTATGGGTATTATTTCCATCTGCACCCAACTTTGGTCAATACTCTTTTTTTGTTTTTGATATTTGTAAGTCCTCTCGAGCATGCATACTATCTTTATCACCCACCATGTGTTTCCATATTGAATCGGCCACATTTTTAAATATGTGCATAGGATGAAGCAAATGATTGATCAACAGATTATTTCAATATGGTAAATAATGAAAAATAGATAGTCTTTTCATACCATTTATTGGCTTAAGTCTCGGATTCAATCCACAATTTGTGCCAATCTGCCACTGACATTTTTGTTCGAGGATTTCTTGTCTCTTGTCTTCCCCCAAATCCTCTTTTTTGTGTATTTCTGAATGGATGATCTTCAGACAAATTTCTTCGATGATTTTCACATACAACTTTTTTCAAATGGCATGAGTGTCGACTATCAAGATTTGGTCCACAAATGAGACACACATGATATCCAGAAGTTGTAAAGCCTAATAAATTCAACCAAATAAACATAAGCATGTTCCACGATACAATAACATGAAATTATTAACAAATAGGCATGTTCCATAGTACAATAACATGAAATTATTATCTGAACAATCACCCAATCCTGGATAGTCATGCATTGTCCACATTAAAATGGCACGCATCGTAAAATTTCTTTCTTGGGGCGGAGGTGAGATGTCGTAGCATTGGACCCCTTTCCAAAGTAGTTCTAATTCCTCAATTAAGGGTGCAAGGTAAACATCCATATTTTTCACTTTATGTTTTCCAGGAATAAGAAGTGCTAACATTAGATGACCCTTTTTTATGCTCAACCAAGGTGGTATGTAAATCACAGAACCATGGGCCAAGTAGACCATGTGCTTGCTTTCACGGAAAAGGGATTCACCCCATCCGTTGCAAGCCCAAACCTCACATTTCTAGAATCACTCGCAAAACTTGGATATTGTTTGTCAATGTGTTTCCATGCAGGTGAATCTGAGAGAACTCTCATTATCTCATCTAAAGAATGATGATTCGCATGCCAATCCATAAGCTCTGCAAGGGACTTGCAACGGAACATTCGTTGCAATCATGGAATTACTGGAAAATGTCATAACACCTTGCATGGAATATTAATCCCTTGTAAATCATCTCTATGATGAGGAGTGTCCTTGCTTTTGTGTAACTTATGATTCTCTGTTCGTTTTTCTTATCTCATGGAGGTGTATCAATTCTTCGACTAGAAATTAGAAATAAAGAAAATAAGAATGTACTCAATATTAATTGACAAATCAAGACAAATTTGATTAGAGAAAGATAATAACTAAAGACTACGATAATTGACAAAAGTGGACTAGTGAGATGTGTTAAAAATTCACAATTCTAGCTTGACTAGCTTTGGTCATATGACTTGTAAATAGTTAGATGGTCATGATGTGGCTTGTCACACGTGCCAAATAGCATAGGATTCCATTCATAAGGATGTTCTCAAGTAGACCTAAGTGTTAGAACCTTTGGAATGAGTCCAAATTATGCTTAGATACAAGAGAGAAAAAATAGGAGCTATTTTTGGTAATTTTTGCATTGTTGAGGGATCTCCAAGATTCCAACCCTAACTTGGTAGGGATGAAAGATCCACCAAAATTAGCATTAGGGATAGGTTTAGGGCTACTCATACCTGCCCAAAACTGTGCTGGATCATGTATATATAGGTGATGATATCTCACCAAAATTAAGCAAGCAATTTCATGATTTTTCTCTCATAATGGTGCAATTGCTCTCTATGTTCATAATTGTTTGAGTACTTGTGATTACTAAAGATTATAGGATTGAATGTAGGTCTGGTGTACAATACTCAGACTGTGGGAGGCCGTACTTTCACACGTGTGAAGCCTTCTTCAAGGATTTGGGCCATTTAGTGAGGTTCAAGCATAGATTTTTGATGGATTTTGATGGTTCAACTTGTGCAAATCTTATGAGATCATAATCTATTGTTTCCCTCATCATTTCAAGTGTTTTAGGATCCTTATTTTCTGTAATTTTCATATGGTATCATAGCCTAAAGGCTGAAATGAGCTAAATCCTTGGTTTTCATTCAATTTGATCACAATTTTTGATCTAAATCTTGTGTAGATTGGATCTTAGCATCTAGTATTGATTTTAGAACTCAAAGTGAGTCAAATACATTGAAGATTGATGTTGTGTGACTTCATTTGCAGGTGTTTAGGTGTCTAAAACCAGAGGCAAAGTTGAATTCAATTCACATTACCAAGATAGCAAGTTTTGCTTGCTCCAAGCATTGATTTCTAAGCGAGTTTTGAAGGTGATTTCATAAAGGAGGCTTTCTAGCATTCAAGGAGAGGGAAGATCAGAGTTTTGGAGACTCTTAAAGGTTGTTCTAAGGTGTAGTGGACACCTCCTAAAGTGATTTAGGTTCAGTCCAACCATTGCTTGACTTATGCACCAAATTAGATCAATTTTTCATCAATTTTGATCAATTTTTTGCTTGTGATTGGATAATAGATTGTGTTGCATCCTCATTAAGTTCCATTTAGATCTTTTACAAGTGATTTTGGAAGTATATTAGGTTGCTGAAATTCACTCTTGATCAGATCATTTGGAAGCTTTAATGCTCTTTATAGAAAGAGGGGCAATTCTACTAGCATTGTCTACTTCAATCAAGCAAGTGCATTGTTTCTAGTATTCTATGATTTGATTTTGTTAGAGATCATTCTTACATCTTTATAGGAAGTCTATTACTGATCTTTTCAGGTCCCTAAGAAGTGGGATAAGGTAGATCTTCAATCAAATCAATAGAAGTAACCTTCATTTGTGTCAAGTCCTTGATTAGGAGACTAGATGGCATCTATAAATGCATATCTTTTGGATACTAATGAAAGGCTCAACAAAATTGACTATTCCATATGGAAAGTTAGAATGGAATCCATCATGATCATGCAAGATCTGATGTAAATTGTAAATGGTAAGGAGGGTGAACCTATTCATCCTCAAGAAAAAGCCAAATACATCAAGAGGTGCAATGTTGCACTACATTGCATAAAAATGAATGTTGCAAATGAACTCTTAAGAGAGGTAGGAGATTGCACTTCGGCTCAAGATGCTTGGGAGACTTTGCAAAAGGTTTATGAATCCAAGAACCAAACTAGAATGTTAGCTTTGAAGAATCAAATCTATAGAAGCTATCAAAAGAAAGGAGAGAGTGCACATACTTTTGTCCTAAGGATAAAGGAATTGAACAAAGAGCTAGCCTTCATAGGTGATCCTATCAAGGATGAAGAGCTTGTTCAACTCATATTAAATGGACTAAGCTTTGAATTTGACAATCTGGTTCAGGGATATGCAATTATGGGTAAGCTACCCATACTTGAAGAACTCCAAGGCACACTCATGGCCGAGGAATCAAGAAGGAGCCAAATGCAAGAGAGGATGGATAGGCTTTCCATCCAAGGTGGAGATGACCAAGCTCTCTTCACCAAAAGCAAAGGCAAGTCCAAAGGCAAAGGATCAACATTCAAGAAGCCTACAAAGCTTGAGGATCAAGAAGGACCCTCAAAGGCATCTCCATCAACCACCAAAGTCAAGAAGGACAAATCAAAGGTGAAGTGCTACTATTGTAGCAAGATGGGGCATTATGCCTCGGAATGCTTCAAGAGGAAGCAAGATCAAAGCCAAGCCAACATGAGCAAAGAGGAGGAGGAGGAGAGTTCACATGAGGACTCTCTCATGATGTCCATATTTTCTTCAACAAGCTTCAAAGGAGAAGGTCCTTGGTGGATTGACTCGGGTGCTAGTTCACACATGACTAGTAAAAGGGAGTTTTTCTCTTCTCTCTTATCTTATGATGGACCTATAAAGTCTATCTATACAGCAAATGATGAAGCTTGTAAGATTGAAGGAGTTGGTAGCATTCCCTTTGCTTAGGATCTTCCAAAAAGATCAACATAGAAGGTGTTTTGTACATTCCTACAATAACAAAGAATCTACTAAGTGTTGGCCAAATGGTAGACAATGGTTTCAATGTTGACTTTGCTTCAAATGAATGTTTCATCAAGAAGAAGGGTAAGATAGTGGCTAAGGGCACTAGACTTGGCAAACTTTATAAGTTGGATGCATTTGTAGATACGAATGTTGTCATGTTGGCCGAGAAGAGCAAGATATCTACCTTTACTTTATGGCACAAAAGACTTGGACATGTCAACTCGGGTTCCATGGAGGCTATGATCAAGGAGGAGTATGCTTTAGGCCTACCAAGGTCTATTGGGAAGGTAGACAAGGTTTGTGAAGCTTGTGCCTTATCCAAGGTACATAAGAAGGTGTTTCCTAACTCCATCACAGAGTCATCTCATCCTCTTGAACTCATACAATCGGATGTGCACATTGCTAGCACCAAATCTAATGGAGGTTCATCCATGTTTTTAACCTTCATTGATGACTACTCAAGATATTGTTGGGTGTTCTTACTTTCCTTCAAGTCTTATTTGATACTTTTGTAAAGTTCAAGTTGTTTGTGAAAAAGCATCATAATCATAGCATCAAGATTCTTAGAAGTGACAATGGTGGAGAATTCATCTCCAATGAGTTCAAGGCCTTTTGTGAGGAGGAAGGGATCAAGAAAGAGACTTTTTGTCCTTACACTCCTCAACAAAATGGAGTTACTGAAAGAAGGAATAGAACATTATGTGAATGTTCTAAGGCTTTAAGATTAGATGCTTGTTTGCCCAAATCCTTTTGGGGTGAGTCTCTTGTATGTGCAAACTACTTGATGAATAGGGTGTCTTGCAGGGTCTAGTTAACAATTAGACTATGTATACGTTCAATTATACCATAAAAGGTATACTTAACTACGAGTTAAAAAACCTTAAAAATGGTTTTTAAGGCAAGCAATTGAAGGTAAAACTCCTTATGAGATGTTGTATGGAAAGAAACCCAATCTTAATCACTTGAAAGTTTTTGGGTGTATATGTTATGCGCATGTGCCATTGGAAACAAGAACCAAGGAGGATCCATCTTCCACAAGAGGGATCATGCTTGGATATGCAAGCTCAAGCAAGGGCTACAAAGTCTATCTCCCATCCTTGAACAAATTTGTTGTTTCAAGGGATGTCATCTTTGATGAACATCATATGCATATGCTTGAAGAAGGCTCATGTGCTCCAACAATCAAGAAGAAGATGGCCGAGGAGCAAGATCTTGGTTTTGAGGAGGAGCTCATGGAGGAGCAAGCACCAAACCCACCTATCACACCAAGGAGATCTTCAAGGGCAAAAGTGGAGCCATCAAGGCTCACATATCAAGGCAAAGGACAGCAAGTTGGGGGTATCTCATCCACTTCTTAGCTTTATCTAGTTTTGAAGAACCATCTAATGTTGAAGATGCATTGAACTCCAAAGAATGGTATAAAGCTATGTTGGATGAGTATGATGCCTTGATTGAGAATGAAACTTGGTTGCTTGTCGAGAGACCTCAAAGGAATGTAATAGGATGCAAGTGGGTCTTCAAGCTTAAGTTTAATGCAAATGGGAGTGTTAACAAACATAAAGCAAGATTAGTTGCAAAAGGTTATGCTTAAGAGAGAGGGATAGACTATGAGGAAACTTTTGCACCCATGGCCAAGATGGTCACAATGAGGCTAATCATTGCACTTGCATCACATTTTGGATGGATTCTATGTCAAATGGGTGTCTCTAAGGATTTCTTGAATGGTTTTTTGGAAGAGGATATCTATATGGAGCAGCCACAAGGGTTCATCAAGCATGGAATGGAGAACAAAGTATGCCATCTCCAAAGAAGCATCTATGGCTTGAAGCAAGCCTCGAGATCTTGGAATTCAAGACTACATTGCTATCTTATTTCACTTTCTTTTGTTCAAAGTGAATATGATCCCACTCTTTACATTAAGTTTGATGATGTTGGTATTGTACTTTTACTCATTTATGTAGATGACATCATCATTAGTGGAAATAGTGTTGATGGTATTGAAAAAAATCAAGATAGATCTATCCTTAGAGCTCAAGATGGTAGATCTAGGGTGTCTTCACTTCATCTTAGGCATAGAAGTACTTAGAGGGTCTGATTTTATCTTTATAAGTCAAGTAAACTATGCTCAAAGTCTTTTGAAGAAGTTTAAGATGGAAGTATGCAAAAAGTGTTGACACACCAATGGAGCAAGATGTAAAATTGCCAAATGAAGATGATGAAAGATCCTTCATGGACATCACTTTGTTTAGGCAACTTATAGGTTCCTTAATGTGGATCACTATAACTAGACTAGATCTTAGCTTTAGTGTATGTAGGTTGAGCCAATCCATGCAAAAGCCATTGAATATCCATTGGAAAAAGGCTAAGAGGATTCTAAGATACATCTCGGGTACATTGGATTTTGGGATTCTATATAGAGGAGATGTGATTAACCTTCATGCATTTAGTGATTCAGATTTTGCAGGGGACAAGAGGGATAGGAAATCAACAAGTGCCTATTCAACTTTCATAGGAGAAGGTGTGGTTTCATGGCTTTCAAAAGAGCAAGAAACTATATCTCTATCTTCAATCAAGGCCGAGAACAAAGCTTTGACAACCACTACAAAGGAGGTACTTTGGATCAAGAGATTATTGGTGGAGCTAAAGATCATGGATTCAGAGGAGGCACCAATCATCTACAATGACAATATATCAGCCCAACACCTTGCATCTAACCCAATCTTCCATGCAAGATCTAAGCACATTGAGATATGCCATCACTTTGTGAGAGAAACGGTGCAAGCCAAGGAGATTGCTTTGGAGCATGTTCCAAGAAATGAATGTGTAGCCAATCTACTTACTAAACCACTTCAAAAGACACCTTTTATGAAGTTCAAATCATCACTTGGAGTGATTAGTAAAGCAATGATTGAACCAAGCTAGATAGTGAGGAGTGTTAAAAATTCACAATTCTAGCCTGACTAGTTTTGGTCATATGACTTGTAAATAGTTAGATGGTCATGATGTGGCTTGTCACACGTGCCAAATAGCATAGGATTCCATTTATAAGGATGTTCTCAAGTAGACCTAAGTGTTAGAACCTTTGGAATGAGTCCAAATTATGCTTAGATACAAGAGAGAAAAAATAGGAGCTATTTTTGGTAGTTTTTGCATGTTGAGGATCTCCAAGATTCCAACCCTAACTTGGTAGGGATGAAAGATCCACCAAAATTAGCATTAGGGATAGGTTTAGGGCTACTCATACCTGCCCAAAACCGTGATGGATCATGTATATATAGGTGATGATATCTCACCAAAATTAAGCAAGCAATTTCATGATTTTTCTCTCATAATGGTGCAATTGCTCTCTATGTTCATAATTGTTTGAGTACTTGTGATTACTAATGATTATAGGATTGAATGTAGGTCTGGTGTACAGTACTCAGACTGTGGGAGGCCGTACTTTCACATGTGTGAAGCCTTCTTCAAGGATTTGGGCCATTTAGTGAGGTTTAAGCATAGATTTTTGATAAATTTTGATGGTTCAACTTGTGCTAATCTTATGAAATCATAATCTATTGTTTCCCTCATTTTAGGACCCTTATTTGCTGTAATTTTCACAGATGTACAAGAAAAAGACATGAAACAGTTTAGGATTTCATATATTTCTCAACTTAAAGATATTGCAAAAGGAAAAAATCATATATAAATGAAGAACTATAGTAGCAAACTTTGAATAACTTATGAAACTATAATTGAGAGTCCTAATTGTGAAGAATATGATAGTTCTAAAACACGAGCATTAGGGGCCCAAAAAGACAAAGCCCCATGTCTTGGAATTCAAAAGAATGGCATGATGCTATGATCCTAGAATACAAGACATTGATTGAAAATCATACATGGATCTTGGTAAATCTTCCATCTAACAAGAAGGCAAGCATAAGGCATCACATGTATGATAAAAGCATGATTTTTAGGCTCATAAAGAGTCACTTAGGTCAATGATACCAGTTGGAAAAATTCATTGGGAGAGAGATCACATTGGAGCATATTGGAACATCTTCATGTATTGCTGATCTTCTCACCAAACCATTGATCAAGAATTCTTTCATTGAATCACAATAAGAGGTATCATTGTGATCCATTGATTTCTCTTGGAACTCGACCTATTGTATTATCAAGCCATTGAGCTCAATGTGAATCTAAGTCTTTTGATGAAATTGTGTATATTTTTAGTTTTGAGTTCATTTGGTGAATGTATTGTGTGTTCTTGCCTTGAGATTGGCAATCTAGCATTCTTGATCTAATCAAGCATTTGTTTGGTGCAATCACATATCCTTTAGAGAGATCAATCACATGCTTTGTGGATCCTCCACATGTGTGAAATTGGCACCTAGCTACACTCGCGATAGTTCAAATTTTATTTCTATCACTCGAGATAACTTGAATTTGATACCTACATGCGAGAAGGCTCAATTTTGATCCTTACCACTTGACATGGCTCATTGAATGATCAAATCAACAAGTATTGAGTTTAGTGCATTCAAATTGAATGATGAATAAGAATAGGAATATGTTGTATAGAATTGATGAAATTGGCACCTACACTCGTGATAGCTCAAATTTTATTTCTATCACTCGAGATAACTTGAATTTGATACATACATGCGAGAAGGCTCAATTTTAATCCTCATCACTAGACATGGCTCATTGAATGATCAAATCAACAAGTATTGAGTTTAGTGCACTCAAATTGTTGATTTCATCCCTTATTGATGGAATTGATCCATGTCACACAAGATAGCTTCAATTTGATGTTTGTCAATTGAGATAGGCTATAACTCAAATTTGGCCCCTTGAGATTGCTCTTTGCGTGATTAGTTTAGAAAATTTTTGAGTTTAGGATAGTTAGATAGCTCATATTTCATGCCTATGACTAAAGCTAGTTGAAATTTTATGCCTAACATGCAATTTTGGTCATTATCATTCGACAAGGCTAATTGATCGCTAAAATTAAATCAATTTCAAATATAGTACATTCCAGATTTTTTGAGTTCAACCTCTTATTGATGGAATTGACTCTTATCACATGAGATAGCTCAAATTTGAAGTGTATCACTCGAGGTAGCTCAATTTTGGACCTTATCACTTGAAATTGAAGGTCAAGAACATATTGTATGAAAATTACACAAAGCTCTATATGGAATAAAACAGCCCCCAATTGCGAAAGCTTGATTCCATAAGATTAATCTCTTCTTCATCCAAAATAGGTTCCTTCCCAAATTCCCAGCTCGACAAATTCGAATGTTATGTGGGGGATAGATAGCAGAGGGAGTACCGAGGGGAGTCACATCCACGAGAGTCTAATCCAGTCTACATTTCTCATTCTATTCAATTTTATGCATCCTATTCATATTCTTATTCATCATCATTTTCGTAACACAACATTAAATCATTCATTTTTATTCTACATGTATTCATATGTCTATCTCATTCATATTTTCAAAACAATTCATCCCTATCCTATTATTGTTCCTATTCCTATTCCTACTCATTCATCCATTCATGTTCTTAAGCCCTAATCCCTAAACTCTAAACCCTAAACCCTGAACATCATACACCAAATTCTATATCCTAAATCCCCAATTGCCTACTTTGTGAAAACTCCATGTATTTTTGCAGAGTTAGTTTATTCGCTTGTCATTGAGTTGGTTCATTTCTGCAAGTCGCAAAATGAAGACACGTGAAGAATGCTCAATATCTGAATCTGACATAGTCGAGTTTTTTGCCTACGTGATTCTTGTGTATTCCTATGAGTGAGCAGGAGTAAGATTAACCCCAACAAGAACCACCCTTATTGAATGATTGTTGTGAGAGATGTGATTATTGAATGATTGTTGGATTGAATCAATCTCTCACTTGATTCCAATAGGAAAGATACTATTGATACCATGATGGAAATGTAAACCAAAAGATGAGTTGATTCCAAATAAGATTTGTGTCACATTTCACTCTAAGTTTGCACTAACAAAATCTAAAAAGATCTACCAAGATCTAGAACACAAAACTTAGAATCAACTATTACACCAAATCTAGCCAATTGAATTTTTGACCTTGCTTTGGTCTCCAAGATGAAAACACTATAAATTAGAATCTCCCATTGCAACATAGGACTATTCTATATAGGCCTACATTACTTTTAATTATATAAAACACATATCATGTTTTAATTTTTTTATCCACCTAGACTTCATTATTCCCTTAATTTGTTTCATGCCACCTCACACAAAATATTCTTGATTTTGGTGACATAGAAATGCATAAAATAATTGTGTACAAAAGACATATCTTGTCATTATTTGTACCTTGTTACTTCATGACATTTCACACAAAATGTTTTTTATTTGTACATTTTTTTTACATGACAATTGACAAGACATTTGACATTTTGGTAGTACAAATGACATTTTCACATGGAGTCCCACAGCCACTAGCATGATTGTACTACGCGTGGCAGAGCCACACATGGCAAACTAAATTTTTGTGGCCCTTCCACGCACCACTTGAAATTCATTTTTCCTATAGAATGAACTTTTTTCAGTTCGGATTTCCATTCTTATTTTTTGCTCTCTCTTTGTGCTTTCTTCATTTGTGCTCTCTCTTTAAGCTTTCATGCTCTTTAGCTTTAAGTTCTAAGCACTCTCTCTTTCACACATTAATCTTAGTTTTCTTGCCATCAATATTTCTTTGTCTCTTTCCCTCTCTCTCTCACACACACACTCTTTCTCTCCCTCTCTCTTTCTCACATTAATGATCTTTCTTTATTTCTTTCGAAGAGGCCGATGATGAAAACATTCCATTGGATCAAGGGGAGGAAGAGGAAGATGAAGATAAAGATGAAGATGCAAATTCCATTGAAGATAGTTAAGTATCTATTTAGTTTATTATGTACATTCGAAATATTGCACTTCAATGTCAGATTCATTAGACAAAACATGTAAGGCATAAGAAGATTCTTCTGAGGTAAAACTGGTGTCAGACAAAGGAGTTTCACCTTCATATTTGTCAGGACTCCAAATAATTATTTGTTTTGCTGGCTTACCTCGATTATTGGTCTCACCAGTCTGAAATCTCAACTCTCTGGATTCCAATGAACACTTGCGTTTGATTGATAAAGCCAGGGTCGTCCAATCAGCGCAGAATAGGATGACAAACTGAGTGGTTTGATAACTATGAAATTCATTGTAAATGGCTTGGCGTGAATGTAAACAGTGACATCCTTCAGTTCTCCAACAGGTTTTCGTCGTGTCGAATCAGCTAACTTGATGTTTCGCTGTGTCGGTTGAATGTCGGTCAGTCCCAAAACATGAGATGTGTCTTTTTGTTATTATGTTCACACTGGAACCAGAGTCAATTGGCACTTTTTCAATCAGGCATCCCGCAATGGTAATATCAATTTCAGGTGCACTGAGATCACCTAAATCAATAGACAGGACACCAACATCTGGCAAAGAAACTTTTTTCCTTCTTTTTTGGGACAGAAAGACCTTTCAGTTGCTTTCTGTAATAAGTGTTATCTGCCAGCAGCTGCTCAAAAGTAATATTCAGACGAAGAGATCCAATATCAGTCACGATGTCATAGTCCTTCATCTTCGATTTCGAGATTGGCTTATCAATAACAGCACTAGACAACTTCATCTTCGTGATTTCGTCGTCCCCTTCCTCGAAAGTGACCACCTTCTCTGCAGCAGCTGACTGAAGTTCAGCGTTGATAATTTCTTTCGCCTCTACTGAGATATCTTTTGCAAATAACTTTGCAGCATCGCGGTCATAGTCGGGGTCATCTTTGAGATATTTTTAGTCGTAGATTTATTCGTCGTTTTACTAGAAGATTTTTTTTTCGAGGACTTTCTGCGCTTCGTCAAAGATTTTTGGTCAGGTTTCGAGGAGCTTTTGCTTCTCGTTGTGACTTTGAATAATTTCTCCACGTCACTTGGCCAAGACTGATCTTCTGTCTTCGCCAATTTTTCTTCAATAACGTCAATTCTCTACACAACAACATCAGTCGAAGCTTTCGCTTTCGAGTCTGCAGCAACTGGTGTTGCTACATACTGATATTTGGGTCGCGGCTTCTGTGGCTGAGGGCAGTCAGGATACTTGTGACCAGGCTCTCTGCAATTTGAGCATAACGGTACATAACCAATCGACTTTCGCGGTTGAGGACAGTCAGGTGAAAAATGTCCTTGCTCTCCACAGTTATAGCAGTTGCCCGACACTGGTTTAGTCGTGGTTTGAGACTTCGATGGTCCAACAAATTCAAGAGGATTATGTGAGTCTTGGTGTGAACTTTGGTCTATCCTGCTGGGCTGATGCTGCAGTACCCTGAACATAGTTAGTAGTCGCATCATTTTGAAAAATAAAAAGTACCTCCTGGGTAGGATCTTCAATATATTTGACATTCACAATGGTTCAATCTTTCGTAGTGTGTCCTGAAGTTCCACATTTCGTACACCACATTCATGAGTTGGAAGAAGACGCTTTCGATCTTTTTTCTACAACTTCAGAGATCTGCACTTTCAAATCATCAAACTTTTTATTAAGGTCAGCCATATTATTCTTCCAAAGCTTTTTAACTTTAGAAGTTGACGACTTATCCTCGACAACTTTCGTGTCGTCCTTTCGTGTAGTTCGTTGTTTATTCTTTCTCTCTCCTTTGTCAGCTTCTAATTTTGATGAATCGCTGCTTTCAGTTGCCGAACTTAAAGAACTGGTACTTGAATCAGAATCTGAATCATCCTCACTGTCACTAGAATCAATCTTCGACTTTCGAGATTTCTTAGCTGATCGTCGCTTTCATGCTAGTTTCGAGGTCTATTACTGCTGCTAAGGAGGTCATGTCCCCTTGTCTGCGATACCGATCAATCTTTGGTGGTAAACCAGCCAAAAACCATTCGATCTGCATATCAACGGGATGTACACCAGTTAGTTTTCCTATGAGATTTTTAACCTTTCGTGTATATTTGCGAAGGGATTCTTTACTCTTCTTCTGAACATTGTTTAGACGTTCGAGAATTCTTGATTTGTAACCTATTTCTCTGAACTGGTTTAAAAACGCATCTTTCAGCAGGTACCAGGTTTCTACACGACTTGGTACAACTTCACTATACCAGATGTGCGTCTGTTTTCTTAGCAGACCAGGGAAGGTCCGTAGTTTGTCTACGTCAGTACCTTGATTATTTGCATTAGCGATTGACTCGAATTGTGAGACATAGCTATCTGCATCGTCGGAAGAAGTCCCTTTAAAATAATCGTATTTAATTTTTGATATAGAAGTGAAACGTGCAGCAAGACCCTCTATACCGAAGCTAATTAGGAGTTCAAGTAACTGGACAGTGATTTTGTCTAGATTTCTTCCACTAGTACTCTCACTTTGTCTTCGTAAAAATTCCTCTCTAAGCTTACGGTATCGTTCTAATCTGGATTCTCTATCCGACATACACTAGAGATGGAGATGGATTTGTCAGATTTCTTATAACTTTCCTAAACTATCCCTGGCAATGGTGCCAAAAATTGGTATATGTCGTACTATACCAACACATTAAAAGTAACCAGTATTACTTATATTTGGGTGTGGTGTTGATAATTTTTAGAACAACAATCTGGCCTCTATCAAATCGAATGAAACGCGTTCTAAAGATGAGATGTTATCAGAGTAGTACAACAATACTACACTCTGGCTGATTAAGGTGTCAACAGCGAGTCGAGAATTGTTTGATGTATTCGCGATTGTACAGACAATCAATAAATCGCGTTCGCAAACTGTTCATTTCTAGACAAAAGTCCTCAACAACTAAAGTTAAAGAACACGAATGGTTTTAGAGCACGTTAGAAACTTATGTCAGTGACAATTAGGAAAACTAATCAAAGATTCAATTCTTCAGATAGGGACTATCACCTCATATGTATATATACAGCTTTATTCAATGATCGTGCTAGACTGTACCAAAGAGTGTCGTTATTCGAGTGCCGAAAAGAAAGTATTCACGACAGATGAATAAGATAGTTTTAAGACATTTCTTTAGAGCATGCTTTACGGATACACAACAAATGACTGTAATGCACTAGAGAGTCTGTCTGATCAGAGAGTAATTCATGTAATGCGTTAGAGATTGTTAGCAGACTCAAGATCACTCACACTCAACAGTGCGGAGAACAGAAATAAGAGAGAATAACTCACAGAACTCTATTCACTTCTTCAATCTCTTACATATGCATAAACTCTTCTCTCTCAATGCTCGAAACTTAAGTGTGAGATCTATATATGTTCTACGGGACGAACAAACACACCTCTTAAACAATAGGTGCGTCGCTCCCATGTTACATGATTTCTATATGTTTGCTTTGAGAGTGAAATCTCGGATTGAGAGATAGCGCTATTGTGCTTTGATTGTCACAATAGATTGTTGTAGGAAGTGGTTGTGCAAGTAGTTGCCTTAGCTAGATCACCTTTTTGGTTGCATTGGTGGTAGCTATGTATTCGGATTTCGTTGATGATAATGCAACTGAGGTCTGCTTCCGACTATTCCATGAGATTGGGCCTTGGTTGTATAAGAATACAAATCCAGAAGTTGATTTTCTGGTGTCGACATCTCCTGCCCAATCCGCATCTGTGTAGGCTTCAAGGATGTTGGCAATATGGTTGCCTCCGTAGCATATGCTAAGAGTTTTTGTTGTCTGGATGTACTTCATGACCTTTGTTAGTGCCTTCCAATGAGTTAAGCCTGAATTTGACAGGAACTGGCTGAGTGCACTGATCGAATATGCAAGGTTTGGTCGCGTGTAAATCATTGCGTACATCAGTGAGTTGATGATGGATTGAAATGGGTAGCGCTTTATCTCCTCCTTTTCTGCCTTAGTTTGAGGAGACTGTTCCTTTGATAACTTTAGTCCAGGGTCGAGTGGAAAGTCACATGGTTTGCATTTGGCCATTCCATACGTTTCCAGCACGTTGTTGAGAATCGTTGCTGACTGATAAAGATTAGTCTGCTGGGTCGATCCCATTGGATTTGGATTCCGAGACAATAGTGGGCTGGACCCATGTCAATCATCTTGTATTCCTGGGCTAGCATGCATTTAGACATTCGAGTCTGCTGAGTTTGGAATAAAACCATTCTCTATTAGAAATGTGTTGATCTTCTAGAACCAGACTCTGGGTGACTGTTTCAGCCCATAGAGCACCTTGTGGATTTTGCATACAAGGTGTTGTTGCTTCCCGTTGAGTTCGTATCCCTCTGGCTGCATCATAGAGATTTTCTCTTTGATGGTTTCATTGAGAAAAATGGTTTGGACATCCATCTGGTGGACTTCAAGATTTGTTGCGGCTGCAAAGGAGAGGAGTAGGCAGATTGAAACATGTTTGACGATTGGGCTAAAGGTTTTTGAATAATCCAGATCTAGAATTTGGGAAAAGTCCTTGGTGACTAGCCTGGCCTTGTAACGATTTAGTCTTCCTTCAGCATCGTACTTTGCCTCGAATATCCATTTGCATGGAATTGGTTTCTGGTCCTTTGGCAGCACAGTGAGTGTCCATGTTTGATTCTCCATCAGGAATCAAATTCAGTGTCCATTGCTACTTTCCACTGGCCAACATCAGCAGTAGACATTGCTTGAGAAATGGTGGTTGGTTCCTACACAAAGTAGCAGGCCGGATCATCCATAAATCTGGGTGGAGCCTGTTTGGACCTGTTCGACCTTCTGGGTTGAACTTCGATCCTCTGATGTGGGTTGACTCATTGAGGTTCTGACTCATTGTCTGATTCATCGTCGTTAGTCAGCAGTTGAATCCATAGATCAGAATCGTCTGGTTGCTCTATCCTTGGGTCGAAATTATCAGCAGCTTTTCCTTTGTAGTCGATGAACTGGTCTTCCACAAAAGTGACATCTATACTAGTGAATGCCTTCTCGGTATCCAAATTGTAGAGCTTGTATGCCTTGTAATTTTGGAAATAGCCGATGAAGATCGTCTTCTTGCTCTTATCATCCAGCTTTCTTCTTAGATCTGCCGGGATCTGAGTGAAAGCGATGCATCCAAACACTCAAATATGTTTGAGTGATGGTTTTGATCCTGTCCACACCTCATAAGGTATCATGCCATTCAAAGCTTTGGTGATGGATCGAACCTCACTTCTTAGATATATGAGTCTATTGCCTAGAGCAATCTATAGTGGAGTTATATTTACTAGATCTTAGTTGAAGATCTATGTGATCTATCAATAACCACTAGCTTTGATTAGGTTGTCTTAGTTGGAGATTTGTTTTTAGAAGTCATTTTCTAAAAAAACAATTCTTCATTTAATACAATATTTGTAATTCAAAAGTTCATAGTTATAACGATCATAGCTTGGGTGATGGATCACTAGAACTCTACATAGATGTTTGTGTGTGTGTGTGTGTGTGAACATTGTTAGAAAAATGTTTTGATGATGATCATAATAGCCATTTTGGATAATTAAAATTATAGCCACGAGGGCATTAAGCCAAGACATATTTGGACAATTTTTGCACTGGGTGCAAAGATCACTAAAAAAAAACCTCCATAATCTAGCGAAAATCTTAGATTCACTAGATAGGTTATTACTTCAAAAATCCAATTTCTAACTAGAAAACCTATGCCATCAATACAAATAGTTTTAGATTTGTATATAGTTTTTTATTTCGTAAATCTTTTTTTTTTAATTTAAACAACAGATTTTTGTGAACCGTATGGTCATGACTTGAATATTATTTGATGCAGTTTGTGAAAATAAATTTTGGTTATAAAGAGGGGACTCACAAAGAATCTTGTGTATATTCTATGGACAGCTTGTGCTTTTAACAGTTTTGGCTAGTCTCGACTGTGGCTTTTCTTGGTTCTCTGAGAGTGGCCACCCTTCACTCTAAATATGATGGAAATATTTGCATATGAGTTACACAAACTTACCTATGTCCAAAATGTGGATACATGATAAAATCTTCAAATCTACAGTCACAAGCTAACATGAAAGTTTCAGAAGTTTTCTTGAATTTCTAATGAATGTATGTAGATTTCTTGTATTATGGTAAGCATTTAAGCATTTCTGATTCTTAATATGAATCCAACCAACATTTTTAAATTGTGCAATTATTGTCGCATTTTATAAAGAATTGTTGTGTTTAATATTCACACACATAATTCTCAAATTAACCTAACTACTAGTTTTGAGTAACCATTAGAAAATATACAAAACTTTCAAGAATGTAATAAATAATTGTAATAAAGATCATAGCTACTTAATCAAAATGAAACGAACCCCTGAGCTTTGACATTGGAAGAAGAAATATATATGATGAAAAGAGTACTAATTAGCTAAAGTGTGTGAAGAAACCTACCCTAACAACTTGCTTAAAGATGTTTGATGACAAACGGAAATACTTTAGAATCCTAGCCTTGATTTTGCTTGTCCAAATATATCATAACATTCAAGATCAAGATGTGAATCAAATAAGTTTGAGATCAGTTTACTTGAAAAATATATTTAATTATCTCTTTCATACCAGTAAAGTCAACTATAAAGGCTTCTGAATTAGCCCAGATCTTTGTTGAAAGATTATTTTAGTAGTATGGTTTGCCTAGTGACATTATTAGTGATAGAGATCCTAAGTTCACAAGTCACTTTTGGTCAGAAGTATTTCATAAACTTGAAACTTCCTTGAGTTTAAGCTCTTCTGATCATCCTGAATCAGATGGCCAAACAGGAAGGACTAATCAAAATATGAAAGATAGTTTGAGGACGTATGTTTCTCATAGGCAATCTCATTGGGAAGATTACCTCCCACTGGTTGAGTTTGCATATAATAGTAGAAAACATTCTGCTACAGGTTATAGTCCTTTTATGCGTATGTACGGTTTTCAACCTAGATCTCTAGTAAATGTTGAGACGAAGTATGTTAAGATCCAGAAAGTTGTTGGCTAAGGATAATATTTGAAGTGCTCAGGATAGAAATAGGCACTATGCCGATCTTGAAAGATCTCCAAGAGATTTTAAAGTTGATGACTGGGTATATCTTAGGATTCCAAAAGATTCTAAGATGTTACGTATAGGGAAGAATTATAAATTGTCTACCGGTTATTGTGGATCGTTCAGGATTGTACGTAGAATTGGTTCTTTGGCATATGAACTCGATCTTCAAGGAAAATCGATTGCACACCCAGTTTTTCATGTAAGTCATTTGAAACTAAGTTTACATAAAGGTGATACAGTTGGATCAGACGAGGATTTTATCCCATTTGGAAGACTTGTCGCTTAGTGTACCTTTGGAACCTTACAAAGTGCTCAGAACCAGAGATAAACAATTGAGAAATCATCTTATCTCTGAGTGCTTAATTCGGTGGAAGAGGATGATGATTCATGGGAGAGAGTTGATAGCATAAAGAAGAATTTACCTAAGTTTAGCTTCTAGAGATAGAAGCAAGTTTAAGGAGGGAAGAATGTCATGTCCATGATCAGTACATAGGATTCAGTATACTCCTAGTCTTGGATACACAATACTCTAGTGAATCAAGCTGTTAGTTATGCCACGTCATACTGGATGTGACCCAAAAGTAAATAATATTCTTGTGAGGCCCAGAACACACTAAACAGAGTTAGTACAAGGTTTGGGACTGGTGCATGTGTAGAGTTATCAATAGCAATTCTATGAATAGAGGATCCAAGCATAGAGACTCTATTCTAGAGGAATCTATGTATAGGAGAATCAGGACCTTGCATGTCTATTTTCACAGGTGGTTCATGGCTCTATAAGAAGAGGCCCAACTCGTCCTATTCCTCACATTTGTGGTTGGGCTCTCACTCTACTTTCATGCTTCCTATTCCTTGGCTTGGGGGTGAAGCTTCTAGAGTTTGATTGGATGTTTCTACTTGGTTGGGTGGTTTCTCCATAGTGTGTTTTCCATTGTGTTTGTGTTTGTAAGCAGGATCTTGAGGAGATTCCCTCATAACACCCTTGCAAATTACACCAATAATATGAACTTTTCAGATTTGATATAGAAAATAGATGAAAAGTATGTTAAAAAATGGAATTGAGCATTGAACAAAAAAATGGAAGACAAAATGTACCAACGCTTAGAGTCCTATTCAAACAACTTGATAGGTGTAATCAAATTTGATGAAGGCCTATGGATGCCTGGTAGACCAATTTCAAGCTTTTGTGGCTCCCTAATGAACCTTAGTAGAGTGCTTGTAATCTCTAATTGAAGGCAGGTAGGATTGTAGTATGTCTTTTGAGAAACTCACCTTGGAAAGTGCTCCCTCCTACATGTTTTTCATGCATTTATAGCTTGCATGTGTGAATTCCAGGTGATAGGTTGATGTGGCAATCATATTGCTAACCCACTCTCTCTCTAATATGTTGTACAACAAGCGACCAATTTGGTGTCTTGTAGCAAAAGTTATGAGTGTGGGAAGTTTTGGCAATTTTTAGTTCAAATTTTACAAAACTTTGAATTGTTCTGCTTTCATGTTAGTATCTGAGGGAGTACTCTAGATTGTAGGTCAAATCCCTAAACTCTCTCTCTCTCTCTCTCTCTCTCTCTCTCTCTCTCTCTCTCTCTCTCTCTCTCTCTCTCTCTCTCTCTCTCTCTCTCTCTCTCTCTCTCTCTCTCTCTCTCTCTCTCTCTCTCTCTCTCTCTCTCTCTCTCTCTCTCTCTCTCTCTCTCGTCTTGTTTTCCTCCATTTATGTGTGTTGCTTGGTGTTCATGCTAATGGTAGTGTGATTGTTGAAAGACTAGTATTTAAAAACTTTTATCCTTTAACAATTCAAAACCCAAGATTTAGACCTTTTTGCTCCTTTATAATTTTCCAACATTCAAGATTATCTTATCTACAATAAAATTGTTTGATTTTGGACAAGTTCCAACAATAATAAATAGAGTTTTAGGGCTCTTTGTTGGCTTTTATTTTTTTACTAGAGAACTTTACTATTTGGTGCTCAAAATTAAAAAATGTCTATTTAAGCTTTGATATAGACATACTAAATATATTCCAACCATATAAAAACCGTGCTAAGAAATCCGGCTCATATTTTTACAAGTGTTTAATTTGAAATTCTAATTCATGTTCTAAAGAGTTATTTATGTACTATTTTTGTCTCACTATTTGGTCAATTGTGTTTTGTAGAATACAACTACAATAGCAATGTTAGTAGATCAAAGGTGTCTCCTCTTTTCTTTCTTTGGGAAATGAAATTCTCCCATGAATTTTTTTAGATATATTCTGGTCACTTTATTGTCTTTTATTACTAATTTGCATGACTATATTGTACATGCATGACATTAGTTGAAACACATTTAGAACATATACACATCTCAAAGGAAATCATAGACAAGCTCTTATTGAGACTTGTTATTTGTCTATTATGGAGCTTTTAAGATTTGGATAAACTCAACCATGTCAGTTATTACTTGCAACTTCTTTATACGTGCTACAAAATCTTGAGATATTTTCCATGTCAATGAGTGAGTCCTTAAATGAGAAGTTGAATACTTTTTGGATTATTAATAATCAAAAAATTCACAAGTGAATTTCGAGATACAAAAAAGCCTAACCACAAAGAAAAATTCCTTGAGACATGTTTAGGAGAAGACATAGAAGCCAACCATATCCACACAACCTTGCTTGTTTTTCAAGATTTGCTTCATTAGCATCTAATGTTCTTTTCCATTTAGTAGACAACTTCGAATGCATTGTGGACACATGGACAAGATTTTCATGTGGAGGGAATTGATAAAAATAGAAACACATATAATTGTAGAGTCATGGCAAATTTTATGCTAGTGGCAAGCAAGCATGGTTAATACCAATATCCTATCTACTAAGCTTAATTTTTGTGAGACAATAAATTATATATTGGAAGTTGGATTTAGACAAATTAGCCTTTTTATGTTTCATAAAATGGTGTAAGATTAACCATAATGGTCCTAATGTGGTAGTGAGAAAAGATGAGATGGTTGTTCTGCCATTAAATTAGAGTGATATGTTTTTTTCCTCAACCATATGATTGACTACATATGTGTTCAGGTAATCAATGTCTTTTTTGTGTAGATTAATTATTCTACTTTCTATACAAAATATATATGTCTGTATATATGTGTAACACATATAGTATAATTACAAGTTAGTGCACTGTTCAAATCCCAAATGGTGGTATGCAATTTAAGTTGCTCCTACAAGGAATTTTTTTTTTGAGAATAGAGGTGTCATGGAGGACATGTTGCCACCAACAGTACCACAACAACAAATAACTGATGTTTGCCACGCTCATAGCCACACAAACAACACATGATGCATCGCAAACCAATTTGGTTTTGCGTGGCAAATCGCGTGGCTATGGCGTGGGAATGGCCGTGTGGCACAGACACGCGTGGCTAAGCCACGCACAGGCAAAATTCGGCACCGGCGTTCCTTCCCGATGGCAGATGGTTCAAAATTCAAATGCATGGCACAGCCACGCGTGACACAACCACGCCACGTCTACTGGAGAAATTGTTGCCGGATTTAATTGGCCGTGGCACTACCACGCATGGCAGGGCCACGCAAATCCCTAGAATTTTGCCATGCATGGCAATATTCCAGGGATAGTGATTTTTTATAAGTGCATGGCAGTGCCATGCATGGTAGTGCCACGCCTGTTCAATTTGTTTGCCACGCATGGCAACTAAAAATCAAAGTCCTTGGAATATTGCCACGCATGGCAAAAAAAATGGAAAGGCGTGGCATTGCCACACACTTATATTTTTTGCAAAAAAAATAGTCGCAGGAACAGACTCACGCCCTTTTTTGGGGGAGAAAATGAGAGTGGAAGCTAAACATCTCTCATTTTTTGTTTAGAGAATGAGATTGCAAGATTTTTTGATGAGAAGATTGAGAGAGATGAAAGTGAAGAGCTTGAATGTAAAAATGAATGAGAGGAAGTGGAGAGTGAATGGGATTGAAAAATAGAAGGAAAGAAAGATAGAAAGAGAGCGATTGATTAAAATGTGAGTTGATGTTTTTTTAAATTGTATGTAAAATAGTGTATAATAAAGAATGTTACATTTGTATTTGTGATTACAATTTTCTTATGGATTGTAAATGTTTTAAAGTTATGCGCATTTAGGATTGTAATTCATAGATGTATTTAAGATTTAGTTTTTGAAACTAAATATATGTTGGATCTATTAGATTTAGATTAATTATTAAAAACATATTGTAACTAATATGAGTTGATGTTTTTTTAGATTGTATGATAGAGAATGTTACATTTGTTTTTTTAATTTTTAATTAATACATAACTTACTAACTATTTCATGCTGGTGTTGGTGTTGGTGTGGATGTTGATTGGCCATCAAAAGAAGATCAATCACTAGTATCAACAATCATCAAGGGAGACAATGAGGTATGTTTCAATATGCTCATAAATAAATCATTGTTTGTTTGATTCATTAATTGTTTGATATCAAAGACAATCATATACAAAATTGATACAAAGACAATCATGTACAAAATTACAAAAAACTTTTATATTCATGATAAAGAAAGCTACATAGATTTGAAAATGGGGTATCAAAAGACCCAACTAATCTATCACATTATGAGAATGTTGAAGAAGAAGAATACTTCGATGCCTGCAACGCTGAGGCGGATGTTTCGTATAAAGAAATTAATGTTGCAGACACGAACTCAAAAGAGTCTGATGATTCGAGTGACGAATCTGAACACGAATTTGGTAACAAGAACCAGGCTGACAACAAGAATACATCTATGGAGTCAGCCATGCGCGAAATTCATGGCCATACCAAGGCCAGTATGACAAAAGGTATCATTTTATCATATTCTACTGAACTAATTGAACTTGCATCTGGCAGATTTGTGCATGTTTTGAAGTCACTTGGAGAATCTGAATTGGCGGAATTCACTGAACTATTGAAGGAGTATCAAGATGTTTTTGCCTGGTTGCTCGACGATTTGAAGGGTATACCTGCAGAATTCGGAGAGCACCGTATTGACCTTAAGGAAGATGTTGTACATATTCGACAGAGACGGTATCATCTCAATCCTAAGTACTCTCTCATGGTTAAGGACGAACTCAACAAGCACCTTAAGTCAGGTATAGTCTATCTCATCTTAAGCAGTGAATGGGTTTCACCCATTGTTGTCGTCCCAAAGAAGAAGACTAGCAAAATACGAATATGCCAGGATTTCCGCAAACTCAATGCTGCCACAAGGAAGGATCATCATCCTCTGACCTTCACGGATTCCATCTTAGATCAGGTTGCTAGTCAGGAGCATTACAGTTTCTGTGACGGTTTTTCTGGTTACAATCAGGTTGGAGTGCAGAAGGAGGATCGTTCAAAGACTACATTTACTATGGATTCGGGCACTTATGCCTACAACAAAATGCACTTTGGTCTTTGTAACGCTCCAACGACTTTTCAGCGAATCATGATGTTAATTTTCGCTGCCTTCCTAAGAACTTTACTCGAAATATTTATTGATGATTTCTATGTATATAGTGATATAAAGACGCACCTGCAGAAGTTGAAATTAACATTGCAACGGTGTCGAGATACTTGTTTATCTCTTCATCCAGAGAAATATTTTTTTGGTATGAAAGAAGGAATATTACTTGAACACAGAATATATAACAGAGGAATAGAAGTCGACAAAGATAAAGTCGAGCTTATAAAGAATCTCTAGATACCAACCAATTTACGTGAACTAAGAGCTTTCTTAGGACATGTCGGCTATTACCAGAGATTTATTCAAAATCATGCTTCTATTGCTGCCTCGTTTGCATTTTTCAAATATAATTTGAGCTTTAATCTCAAGTTTCTATACATAGGATTTTAGAGCATTGTCTTAGCTTTAATTTGATTCATATGGCAGGTCATTTGGATTAGTATCCGAAAAGTTATGACAAATCTTGTTTCCTAGCTCTAGTTTTGCTAATTTTCTTCTTTCAAACATTTCAGCCATGTTTTGTTGCTAATTTGACCTATCAAATCACATTCAATCAGTGATCGGATCCTAAAGTCTGATAGAGCTTGTTGTTAGCTTTTCAGAGGTACTAAATTTTTGTGATTTTGATCAATATTAAGAAAGTTATGATCAAATTAGTGGAGGTCAGATTTGCCAGAATTCTGAAATTTTCTTTTGGATTTTTTTCAAGTGAGAGAGAAGCACTTCACTTCTTCAAACTTGAAGTTTAGTTTTCTTGTAAAAAAATTTCAGTTTCTTCATTTGAAGTTTGGCAGAGAAAAAAAAAATTGACCTAACCCTACCCTTGTAGAGCCCTAACCCTACTTTCGCAGATTAGGTTATGAGAAAAAAAAGTGTAAAAACCCAAAAAAGACACCCTGCCCAATTTTTTTACTAATTTTCTAGGGTAAGATAAGATAAAGAAAAAGGCACAAATCCTAAACCTAACCCCACCAGTATCCCTCCCCGCTCTCTGTCGTACTCTAGTCCGTCCCCTGCGGTCACGTCGCTCTCCCCCTCTCTTCTATGACCTAACACTCGTGATCTGACTCCATTCTCCCTCTTACCTAGCCCTTAGACCTATACCTAAGATATCCCCCTCTACTTCCTACATACCTACCTCCCCTTGTGGTATCTCCCTATACACTAGCCCCCCTTCTAAGTTGTATATAACCCATTTTACTAGTTTTTCTTCTCTAAACTTCCGTAACTTCTTTGTTTGAGTTCGGATTTCAGTGGAGTAAAAACGAAAAGTGATCAAAACAACGAGCCTGACACTGAGAAGTTATTGAAATCTTGTAATTATTACTTTCCATTTATTTGTTATAAGAACCTCTTTCTTGAGTCAGATTTTACGTGTTTTCATTAGTTATTTTCGAAGCTCCATAATTTTTCCGTTTGAGCTCGGAATTCGACGCTGTAAAAAGCAAAATCACTCAAAATTGCTTGCATTGATAGTTTTACAAGATTCTATGTGAAATCATTTGAATTGCTTAATTGTCATTCTTAGGTATACCTCTCATTCTCTTTGTTCTCATTTGTACTCAACTTCCATAGAGATATTTTAGACTAATCGGACACCAAGAGGAACCATTGATGCGGGCCAAGATGAAGACGAGCAGTTTGTTTGGTGTGGGCCATGCGATGTCCTAGTAACGGATCAGCGCTCATGTGTACAGATCAACAGTGAGGCAATATAAGAGACGCGCACTGAACCGATAACCCGAGAATGAAAGTCGGAAGCCGAAACCAGATCAACGCACAGGTGAGTATAGGCCATTGTTCGTTGTGTTAAGTTTTTGGATCAAATATGAGTCTTCATAGTTTTCTCATGCTGATCTTTGTTTTCTAGATGATCACACACTTTGAAATCTTTGTAGATTAGAAGTGGCGTGGCCACCACGCCAAAGGAGAAATCTAGAATATTCTCTCTAAATATTAAATTATTTCATTTCATTTTCATTTAGTACCAGAGGCCATTCGCAGACCCATTCGTAGGTCGGGCGCGCCGAATCGATGTCAACAAGTAGACTCTCTCTCTCTCTCTCTCTCTCTCTCTCTCTCTCTCTCTCTCTCTCTCTCTCTCTCTCTCTCTCTCTCTCTCTCTCTCTCTCTCTCTCTCTCTCTCTCTCTCTCTCTCTCTCTCTCTCTCTCTCTCTCTCTCTCTCTCTCTCTCTCTCTCTCTCTCTCTCTCTCTCTCTCTCTCTCTCTCTCTCTCTCTCTCTCTCTCTCTCTCTCTCTCTCTCTCTCTCTCTCTCTCTCTCTCTCTCTCTCTCTCTCTCTCTCTCTCTCTCTCTCTCTCTCTCTCTCTCTCTCTCTCTCTCTCTCTCTCTCTCTCTCTCTCTCTCTCTCTCTCTCTCTCTCTCTCTCTCTCTCTCTCTCTCTCTCTCTCTCTCTCTCTCTCTCTCTCTCTCTCGCTCTCTCTCTCTCGCTCTCTCTCTCTCTCTCTCTCTCTCTCTCTCTCTCTCTCTCTCTCTCTCTCTCTCTCTCTCTCTCTCTCTCTCTCTCTCTCTCTCTCTCTCTCTCTCTCTCTCTCTCTCTCTCTCTCTCTCTCTCTCTCTCTCTCTCTCTCTCTCTCTCTCTCTCTCTCTCTCTCTCTCTCTCTCTCTCTCTCTCTCTCTCTCTCTCTCTCTCTCTCTCTCTCTCTCTCTCTCTCTCTCTCTCTCTCTCTCTCTCTCTCTCTCTCTCTCTCTCTCTCTCTCTCTCTCTCTCTCTCTCTCTCTCTCTCTCTCTCTCTCTCTCTCTCTCTCTCTCTCTCTCTCGCTCTCTCCTCTCTCTCTCTCTCTCGCTCTCTCTCGCTCTCTCTCTCTCTCGCTCTCTCTCTCTCTCTCCCTCGCTCTCTCTCTCTCTCTCTCTCTCTCTCTCTCTCTCTCTCCTCTCTCTCTCTCTCTCTCTCTCTCTCTCTCCTCTCTCTCTCTCTCTCTCTCTCTCTCTCTCTCTCTCTCTCTCTCTCTCTCTCTCTCTCTCTCTCTCTCTCTCTCTCTCTCTCTCTCATCCAATAGTTAATCTAGATCCATTCATTCTCTTGAATATAACTAATCAAATCAATTACTGCATATTTATTTGCGTTGTCAAAAAGTATGTAGAAATATACGGGATTCACAAAAAGTATCGACAACATTTGAAGGGGGTCCCAGATATGTTCAACTCCAACTACTATCGAAGGAGTGTCGAATATCCAACAACTATCAATGGAGCTATGAATAAGTCCGATTCGAACAATTACCCACCGATTCCAGGTTGAATAAAATATTGTCAACTACCTAACTTTTATTATGTCACTCAAAGTGAAGCTAGTTACTTTCTTCAACTAGTTTTGGCATTATAAACACCAACTCTAACCATGTAACTGAATCTGGTAGTGATGGCCATGATCAACGCTTATTTTGTTAAGGACCACCATCACTAAAAAGATCCTCTTAGAAAGCATAACTCAATGCATGTGTATATGCACATATATCTAAATAAATGTACATACAATGAGCAAGCAAATGAGGGAGCAAAATAGATTGAGTGTGCAGTTATCATCACTATTGTTATGTGCTCTTCTTTCAGTTGATTACACATCTTGTGTACATTCTGAATTCAATCTAGTTGTATTATTGCATTTAATTATTATGTCAGTATGAAAGTGCTCTTCCCTGTTAGCTGTTCTATGCAAGCTTGCTTTTGTATAGAATGAAGAATGTCTAAACTATGTGGTAGTGGAGATTGTCAATTTAGAAACTAGAAACAAAAAGGTAGCTAGAATGTAGACAAACTTTTCAACAAATAAAAAGCTTGTTCCCGACAATGGCGCCAAATGTTCAGAGATTCCAGCCAAGAATCTGTGAACACGATTCTTCTTTTTCTTCTTCCTACTTTGTTACATCTTCTTCTTAGGTGGTTTTCGCTCTGGAAACCGGGTGTTTCTACCCATTTTCAGAACTCAGTTCTTTTCAATTAGATCCTCTAGTTTAGAATTGTTTCCAGGCAGATCGTTTGTCAGTTCAACGTTTGTATTCCCAGTCTGTCAGTGGGATGAAACAGTTTCGTCCAATCCAGCTACATGCATTCACAAGCCATGTAAACAATCTTTGCTCAACAGATTAGCGTTCTGAATTAGAGAGCAATCTACAAATCTGTCTACTAAATTACTCTAAGAAATCAGGGAACAATACAACATCAAGTATAATCTACACAACAAAAACAAGAATCAAGAAAGCTAACTACCTAACAGCATTCTAGCATCCCAAGAATCAAGAAATACACCTCTCTTGATGCTTGGAGTGCCCAAGAACAATCAAGGACAGGATTGTTAGCGAATATGCAAGATTTGATCCACAATCTCAGCCTATTTAGTTTACTTGGATGCTGAAAATTACAAAATCAAGAAACAAGAAAGCTAATCCACATCTACATTCCACATTGCATTAAAGAAAGCAGGAAATCTAATTAATCCACAACCACAAGAAGGAATCAAGCATGTTCATAGGAATTTCACTCAAGACAATAGCCATGAACAAGGAGCTTCTCAATCGTCAATAACTCGTGGAAGATCTTCTTCATTCATACAAGAGAAATGACAATACAAAAAAAGCTCCCTCACAAGAGAGGGGGGCTCTTAAATAAGCAAGAGGGCTGCCCATGTGGAGCCTAAGTGGCAATTCCACTAGTTTAGAAATTACAAGTGGAAATAGCTCTTCCACTAGAGGTCACCATCAAAAGGTGGCTCACTCTACTTTATTTAAGAGGGGTCTACATTTATTTACATTGCCTAGGAATGTCACTAGCTCCTACATGGTCGTTCCTTCTCTGGGATTCACCATGTAGGCTTACATGGAAACAATCTGTAATCCTAGCTAGTAATCCTTGGCTCTCAGCTTCTCCTGCTCTCCTCCTTCTAAGACCTCCTTGGGTGAGAGATGATGTTTCAGCTTGGTTGGGCATCTGGAGATTCTCTAGAATCTGCTAACAATGAATCACATCAAAAAATATTAATCTCAGTCCTTGGAATGTAAATGACCTCTTAATGGCTCAAGATCACAAACATCCCACCACAACACAAAGTTGGAAGAGATTTGATCAAAGAAAATGTAGACAAATGCAAAAAATCGTGCTAGATTGATGGAAAACCAACAATATCATCACTATTTTTGGCCACCAACCTACTCTGATATATGTGAAAATCTAAGATCTAAACATGATTCTAAATTTGGATCTAGGTCAATAGTAGATGCACACTAATCAAATGCCAAATTTGTAGACAATTCTACACATAAAATCCCTAGTCTGATCAAGATCAAGATAGAATCAAAAGCTATTCAACACATGAAGAGATCTGATCCTAATCTCTATTAACAAGCCGTACAACAACAACAAATCATTTATTATCACTCTCCAATAGAGATAGAACAAGCATACATCAAGTATTCTACTCAAAAGTAGAGGAGAACCAAATATGAGTAGATAGTATTGAATCTCTCCTCTAGAGTGGTTTGCCCTAGCTTATCCAAAACTTTCCCTTAACTAGTCATAATGGCCAAATTTGCCAAGTAACACTAAAAATAAACTTTTGTATGACTAATTGACTAAATGAATTTAGACCCAACTTAAAAATGACCATGTACACTAGTTTTACACGTGTGAAATAACCATGTGCACTTTATTTGCTACTATTGGCCTCATATAGGCTCAAATTGCCAAACTAACTAGAAAATTAATTGACAATTTTCACACCAATCTCCTAGAATAGTCATAAGCAAACTATTGCTCTCTCATTTTCAGAATCAGAGTGTATTGCTGCTTCCCAAGCCACTAAAGAAGTAGTATGGTTGAGAAACCTATCGAGAAACCTATTGTCGGATAGTTGTCTCCTTAGGCTAGAACTAGGTGTTTGAGCTATTGGAATAAGGATTCTCCTATAAGCTATCGTCAGTACAAAAGCGTCCATGGTATATGGCTTTCTTGAGTCTTACCCAATGGAAATATGAGGGATAATGATGGAAGCACAAGATGTCACAGTTGAGCACGATGGTGGAAAATGGATGCGAATCTTGCTTAGATTGCTCTCAATCAAGGTATATGTGCCATGAATGGTTCCAATAGTGCTGCATACACTGAAGATCCGAATGTCAATCTTGAAATAGACATTACAACAATATCTATTACATACATGTTGAATGCCCTTAATTCCTAAAAAGTATTTCTAGATGGAACCTTATATCTATAAATAATTGCAATATATTGTTGTTTTGATCATCTTCCTAAAAGATTTTTAACTATCTTACAAGATTATATTGTTTGGATAATGGTTATTGGTTTTCAAGGGAAGATTCAAATCTAGGACCAAAGAAACTTTGGATGTCAAGCTAACCAACTGAGATAACTTTGTTGGGTTTGTTTGGAAAATAGTATTGATGAATATAGTATGCTATGTATAGGTATACACATCTCCTAAACCAAATGGGGTAACTTTGATGGAATGTAAGTACGTGGTACTTCTATATATAGTTCTACCATGTGTAGGTCACATGGTATAACCTTGATGAAAATATATAGAAAATATCCACCAATTCATACACTAGCTTTCTTATCCACCTAGTTTTTTAGAGAGCAATGTCTTCCAAGGAGCCCAACTTGTTGATGTAGTTGTCTGTGTTTATGCGGGTAAGTGAATTGTAAACCTTAGTGTAGTTTAGACTAAGAGCATGGCAAGTCCAACGAAAATGTCCTTTGTCATGAATCTCACCCTAAGAAAAGGGGACTTACCAAGAGATAGTGACATTTTGGTTTTAGATTATTTCTCCTACTTTTTCCCCTCCCTCCAAATGAGATTACCTCCACATGTCATCTATTGTCCATGTGATTGATTGGATATAAAACAACTCTTTGATTGGCACATTGAAGTCTAGTTGTCACTAGCAATTCAATTTTTGCCCAAGTGATGCAAGCAATACAATAAACCAACTTGAGCTACTCTTTCAAGCCACCTAATGTGCCACATGTTGGCAAGTCAAGCTGAATATGGAGGGAGGCCCTTCTTTTAGATTTGGACCGATTACAAGCTTTCATTCTCTATAGGCTACTTGTTGAGCTCCATAGTTTAAAACCACCCCAAAGGTCGCCCGAGCTGTCCTTACCCTTTGCAACACTTGCTTTCCAAACCTTAGAAATTGTAGGTTAAAATCTAGCTTGCTTGACAATCGGGGTGGTGGCGCAGTCGGCTAGCGCGTAGGTCTCATAGCTTCTGAGTAATCCTGAGGTCGAGAGTTCGAGCCTCTCTCACCCCATCCTTTTATTATTACTTTCTTCCTTTATCCATCTCATAGCTACAGAACCGTGTGATATGAAGATTGAAGGTAGGAGAGAAAGAAGAAAAATTTTTGGGTTAGACTCATCTAGCGATCGATGCTTTTTTGTTGGCCGCCATGGTTGTTGGCTGATCCAGCTTCTGCATTTCAGTCCGCTACATATATGGTAGTACAATGAGTATATTTCATTAGCTTGATAAAATCAATCAACTCTGGCAGTTTGGCTTCCTCAATGTTAATGTTTGCAGCTTTCGAAAGAATCTATATGCTTTAAACGAATCACATCAAAAGGAGCTGTCAACAATGGTGGATCACTTGAAGTGTAACTGCAGCTAAGTTGCGTGGACTATTTTATCAAGTATGGGCTTTGTTTGATGCAGCAGCCTGGCATTTGAAACCTGGCGCGCGTCAAACCCAGGACAATTCTACTTCAGCTTCCACTGACTTCATTCAATTGCAGTCTCCACGTTTAACCACGAAGGCCTCATAAATCACGTTTGATTCCTTCATCTCTCCAACAAAGCTAAACTTAATGTATGGATTAGATGTGGAGCAGCGCCCACTTAGCTAGAATTCCTTAAAATTCATTTTTTTCGATTTCAACGTGACAACGCTTGACGATAGTAGAGACAAGCTTGGTCCTAATTTAAAAGCAAACGGTCTAAATAGGAGAAAGAAAAAGGCCACGATGTCAATCAAGATCTACCCAAAAGCCTACATCAACCTTTCTTCTAGAAATATAATGCATTTCTCTTGAAATTTATTCTTGAATGTTTTCTTGTTTTTTAATCTCTCCTCTTCTAGATCTTGACCTTGCAAAGGTAGCCGATTGAGACTTGCATGCATAATTTTATAAGTTGAGTATTAGGTGTTTAGAGGAAGTGGGTGGTCACAAATTCTAATCTTTCTACATTTTATTTATGATGTATTTGCCATTTTAACAACTTCCATTTTCACAACAAATATAGCTTATTATTGTTTACACCTATTAAAAATTATATATAATTGTTCAAATAAAGGTCTAAAGCTCTAGTGAGATAATGACATTTATGCTTTGTTGACGTTATCCTTTATATTCTTAATGGATTTAAAATTGAATTTCTGTAAAATATTGAAGGTGAGTATCTACAAACTCATAACATGGAAAAATGTCCATCACTTCATTGTATAAAGCTCCACTTGTACCAAAAACACTTTGTGAATGCTTGTGAAGCAATCAATATATAGAACATGCACCGTATGCACCACAATTGAGACCACATCTATATCATCATAAGGTGAAATTAACGACATTATATATTATCACAATGTCATTTGACAAGGTAAATTAGCTTTCAAAGCTTTTTGGAAATTTTTCTCTTTAATTGAACCACATGATGTGTCCATGTGACTTGCACATTTGTTGTCCTAAGTTTGGTGGTACAATTCTTTTTAATGCCAATACTCATCCGTTGAAAGCAAATAATAAATGACTTGTTGTTACGCATTTGATTCTTGATATTAGACCATTTTTCATGTTTCGAATGGAATAAAAAAGAGCAATCATTTCAATATGATAATCTTAGATAAGAATTCGTTGAATAACTCACCAAAGCACATGATTGTCCCATGTGCTCATTCATAATCTTTAAGATTTGGTGAGAACATGTGGAAATTCCTTTGAGCGGTGCAATTTTTGGTGTTATATGAATTTGAAGTTATCAAATTTTTATATCATAATTGTATATTCAATCTTTTGAGTGCACACACACACACACACACACACACAATAGAATAAATAAAATAATGTCACAATGCAAACATTTATTTAAGTAAGATAAAAGGGTACCATTTTCAGAAAGCAATAATTGGTGAGAAACATTTTGATCATGTAAGTCGATATTTTCTCTACTTCATTTGTAATCAATTTTTCTAACTACCAAACATCCCTATTACAATTATGGCAAAGAAGAAGATAGGGATCTTTCTAAAAAAGTACATTATTACATGATGAATCACTTGAAGATTTCAAAATGTCATACTGGTCACAAATCCATGTTCTCAATCTATTGTTTTCATTTTTATCCCATACATTTTGTCTAAATTAGTTTCCTAAATTTTAAGAGATAATATTGTGTATATGCTTATCATACTTTCTCACTTTAATACCTAAAGCTACCATGGTATTTGCTTATAGGCTTGATAAAACTTTGAATTCTAACTTTTAAGTAATTTCATTGAAGTTACTCATTAAACAAAGAAAAGAATCAAGTTGCGAGAAAAAAATAGTTGATCTCAAGGGAGAAGCTATGTTGAGCATAGTTAAATCCAAAACAATAACCAAGAGAGCCTCATTAAAAAAAGAAAAAATTGAATTGTGAGAAGAACTCACATTGTCCCAAAGATGAACTCACACTATGCCAATGGCTCTTTCCATACTTGAAGAAGATCTTTGATCCCAAAGCTCCTCCTCCTCGAAAGTAGCTATCAATCCTCTAGAAAAATCAGAGACCTTGTCTCATAAGGACCACAAAGATCCATCATGCTATCAAGATTATAAGATGTAGTCAGATTTCCAAGACTATGAATGCTAAATTAACAAATAATTTGCATCATTTCTCTATTTTTGACTTCAATGCTAATCTTAGATCCAATGAGGTTGGCCACTTTATTATAAATCAAAGTGACCTTATAGGATGATTCACTTATTCTCATAACAAGTTTACAAAGTGCCTCAAAACATTAAAAAACCACCATCATCCAGCTCATGAATGAGGTAACCATTCTTACTTGCATAAAATCTGAGAGCAAGTAGATGGATTTTTCTATCACATACTAATGATAGCTTTCAAATGGGAAACCACAAAATACTAAATTTTTTTACTCCATCATAGTTGTTACATGAAGTTGTTTCAACAACAAAAATGTAGATTGGAAAGCATCCAACTTCATTGTCTTTTCAAATCCACATAATGTATTAAATATCATGAATGTTGAAGATAAGACATAAGTCACATCATGTCTATTAACACTATCTATGAAGGATTTAAAGATAGTAGAAGCTCCATTGCTTCTCACACTTGCAAAGTGCACACTTGTGTGAAGAGCTTGCATGAACTTTGATGACTTGGGCATCACTCCAAAATGTTTAGCTTTTACACAAGCACCAAACTTAAAAAGTCTTCCAAATATGGTTCCACTTGCAATCATCTCTCCATCCCTCTTGATAAAGTAAGCATTAATATCAAACTCATCTTAATAACCACTATCCAACATTTGTCCAACACTAAACAAGATTGTGAATGTTAGGAACATACGGCACATCATCAAGTTTCAAAATCTTGGAGGATCTAGGAACCATAGGAACAAATCCTACTCCTTCTATCTTGTATTAAAATGCATTATAGAAAGAAATTTGAGAGGAATTTCCCTTGAGATTGGTCATGTGGGAGGTATCCCCACTAGCAATCCACCATGCATTCTCTCCGTTAAAGCTTGAGGATGAAAAGTTGGTCATCATGAGAAACTCCTTCTCGTTATAGATTTGATGTTCCTTTCTTTGCTGAATTTTGCTTTTCTCTCTTGTGCATCTTTCCTCTTGAAGCATTTGGATGCAACGTGGCCCTTTTGCCTTGAAAAGTAGCACTTGTATCTTGACTTATCCTTCCTTCCACTAGCTTCCATATCAAAAATATTGTAGTACATAAAGTACACACGTGTGATCTGTGATCAAAAGTGAAAAATAAGGTGTTTGCAATATTATAGTGAGTTACACAAAGTTTAATTCTTGATCACTATCTATTTCACTCTCCTCACCAATGTCAATAATGCTTGTCTTGCCTAATTCACCAAGGATAGAGCACTCAAGCTTGAACTAAAAATCAGCTTTCTCAAATCCAAACACTAATTCTAGACTCACTCAGGCCTAATTACTCTCTCCTTGAGAGCTGGTAAGGATCAAAAGAGATTTGCAACTAAACTAGACAAATTTTCACTCTATTGACAATACTTGAGAAAATCAATGAAATCTTGGCATCTACACAAAGTAGATTGTACTTGAATTGATTTAAAATTAAATGACACAAGTCGGGTGCCCTACCATGTCCTAAAAATCGAATCAATACTAAAAAAGTAATGCTTTGCTTCCCTAGTAATGACATGCATGTGAAAGTCCTCTTCAAGCTCTTGAATCTAGACTATTTTCAACACTCAGTCTAGCAACACATACTAAATTGGTACCAGATCAAAGTTTTGGATCATTCATGGTTTCTGAGCATCACACATAGTGAAAGGAACCTACTTTATGTGAAGGATTTTATATCATTGATGATCCAATCCACAAAAAGATCTTGGGTTACAAAAGAAGCTACTCTACCAATCTCACCAATGTAGGAAAATCAGCATCTACACACAAAATGAGATGCAAACTCTAATAGAACTTGATCAAACATGAATCAAATGATAAAGTACTATTGTTGTCCATACAAAACTAGCAAAATACTATATTTCACATGTGTGGATCCAAAAATAACAATTATAGATCATTCTACACATAGAATTGCATGCAATCACAAGTATAGTGCACCAATGGACAGCCCAAGAGAACCATGTATAAGCATGAAACGAGATAGAGAAGAGAGAAGATATTTCTCTCCACGAGTTACATCCTTTGCAGGTCCAAACCCTATTTGGCCACTTGGCTTTCCCACCAAAATGTAAACCCTACTATTTTTGGGTCTAGATTCAAAGTACCCAATATTCAAATTGGAATATACTCAAACTTGACTTCTAACTTCCTCCAAAAGATGTTCCACTCTTCATAAGAGCTTGATACTCAAGATGCATTGCTTGGATCCACTCCTCTTATTTCCTTATTTCATCTACACTTGTAGGTTCATCAAAAGAGGTTAGGAAAGCAACATAATTTTCGAAAATACTTGCTTACCCTTTTCATCATATGTGAGCCTTGAAGGTACTTGTCTTTCCCTTGATGTTCTCCTTGGCTTTTGACTTGCTGAAAGTCCATCATCATCACCATCTAAAGAAGGATCCTTTACATCAACATCAAGAATGTTAGATCCATCCACACCTTTATCAATCATGCTTGAAGACACTTTTGGAATGTTCCCCTCATCAAAGATGACATCTCTACCAATAATCACTTTGTTAGTAGAAGGAATGTAAACCTTGTAGGCTTTACTCACCTCACTATATCCAACAGACATAGCATGTGCATCCAAAGGTTCTTAGAAAGATGACACTCAGTCTCCTCTTGAATATCATCTCAAAAGGTGTCCTTCCATCTAAAATAGCACTCGGCCACCTATTGCACTAGAAATTGGCACACAGCAAAGCTTGATCCCAAAATGGTTTGTCAAGATTAGCACTTAACCTCATGGCTTTAGAACTTTTGCATAAAGTCCTATTCTTCCTTTCAGCCACTCCATTTTGTTGTGGGGTCCTTGATGTTGTATACTCCCTCCTGATACCATGCTCATCACAAAAGGCCTTGAACTTGGTAGATATGTACTCACCACCATTGTCACTCCTTAAGCACTTGATCTTTGTGAAAAATTGGTTTTCCATTACATTCTTGAACTTGATAAAGACATCATACACTTCGTCCTTGCTCTTTAGTCGATAGATCCAAAAAAATCTATAAAATCATCATTGAATGTTACATACATCTTAGGTCCGCTAGTGCTAATTGTAGTAAATCCATGAATATCCAAATGTACAAGTTGAAAAGGCTTTGTAGATCTAGTATAAGGTAATCTATGTGACTTAGACAAAGCACAAGACTCACAAACGTGTTTGATGTCACTTAAGGAACTTGGAAGACCTATCACAACCTTCTTTCTAGTCATTACCTCCAATGACTTTAAGTTGAGGTGTCCCATCCTTTTATGCCAAACCTCTTGAATAGGTATTTGCTCTCTTGCAACACATCCAACTTGGTTAGCAATAACACAAGCATCTAGGTTGAACAACTTTTCTTGCCTTTTACCTTTTCCAATCAAGGCATCCTTCCTTTTGATCATACAAGCATCTCCATCAAACTCAACCTTGAGGCCTTTACTTAGCATTTGACTCACACTAAGCAAATTCTTGGTAATAGATGGAATAAACAAGACATCCTCCAATTGAACATTCCTATTTATAGAGAGAGAAATAGGAATTGTGCCAATCCCTTTGATTGCACACTCACCATCATTGGTCGTGTAGATCACCCTCTTGTCATCTCCATATGCCAACAATGAAGTGAAGTACTCTTTGTGAAAAGTCATGTGTGGACTTGCTCCACTATCAATCCACCAAGGATCTATATCTCCATCACTAGCAAGCATATATGAAGACATCACAAAAGCATCATCATTTGCATCTTGAACATCCAAACCATCCTCATCGTCTGCAAGGATCTCTCTTCTTCTTGTAGCACTCACTTGCAAAGTGTCATTTGATGCCACAATAGAAGCACTTGAGCTTTGATCTATCCTTCTTTTTGCCACTTGAAGAAGCATCCACTTTGATCTTTCCCTTTAGACCACTTACTTTTGGTTTTTCCCTTGAATTTGTCCTTTGTGAACATAGCCTCCTCTCGAAGTGTCGATGTAGATCCACCTCTTGCTTGAAGCCTATATTCTTCATTGATCAAGATCTCTTAAAGATCCATCAAACTTGGCAAAGTCTTTTGAATAGCAATACTTTGAACAATGTCAGCATGAGCATCCAACAATCTATTAAGAATCACTTGAACAAGCTCTCCTTCCTTAATGCTCTCATCAATGCAAGCCAACTCATTATTCAATGCTTTCATCCTCAAAACAAAAGTACTTGGACTTTCTTCATTCTTTTGCAAACAAGAAAAGATTTGTCTTCTTAGAGTCAACACTCTAGAAGTAGACTTGGATTCATAAAGCTTCTTCATTGAATCCCAAACATCCTTAGATGAAGTACGATTACCAACTTCCTTGAGAAGCTCATTGGTAACATTCATCTTGATAATGTGTCGAGCCCTTTTGGCCCTCTTATCATACCTCATTTGATCTTGTTGTGTTTCTGGTCTCTACTCCAAACATACAACAATATTCAAAACATCATTCATCTCAAGAAGTGATTCCATCCTCACTTTTCACAATGAATAGTTACTTGAGGTAAGCCTATCATTGGCTTCCAACATGACTCCACTTGATGTAGCCATGTAACAATGACCTGATCTTCTTTTTCAACCTGTTTCAATGCACAAAGAACTCCTTTAAACAACAACAAATGTTTTCAAAAGAAATCACAAATATTTTAAACTATCTCAAAAAATTTCTTCTAGCACTCATACCAAGCAAATCATGGAATCTTGATCAACCTATCATCTATTCTCAATCTAATGACTTTTGCCACTTTCTAAGATTGAAACACACTCAAATGAAGTCCAAAAACCTCACTATCTAGAGATCCAATCAAAATTAGAGTTTTGACAAAATCACAAGAAATTGACTACTCCAAATTTACATGCAAATGCTGAAAATTTGATATGCAAGTTATTAGCCACCACTTAGGCTGATCCAATGATTCAAAAATCAGCCAAATCTAGTATGTGAAATCAAAAATCGGAATTGATCAAGTTTGTGAACCTATATAGGGTTTTGATCTACAAAAGATCCAATCTACAAAAGCAAAAAAACTCGATTTTGGTGTAGAATCCTCTCTAGCATGCTCTAGCCTTGATATTCACCAAATCATTGATAGATATGATTTCCTCCTTCATAACCTGAAACACAAGCTCTGATACCATGTGAAGGATTTCAGATCAATTATGATCCAATCCACAAAATGATCTTGGATTACAAAAGAAGCTACTCTACCAATCTCACCAATGTAGAAAAATCAGCATCTACACACAAAATGAGATGCAAACTCTAATAGAACTTGATCAAACATGAATCAAATGATAAAGTGGTGTTTCTGTCCATACAAAACTAGAAAGCTACTGTATTTCACACGTGTGGATCCAAAAATAACAATTATAGCTCATTCTACGCATAGAATTGCATGCAATCACAAGTATAGTGCCCCAATGGATAGTAGAACCCAAGAGAAACATGTATAAGCATGAAATGAGATAGAGAAGAGAGAAAATATGTCTCTCCACGAGTTACATCCTTTTATAACAGGTCCAATCCCTATTTGGCCACTTGGACTTTTCCACCAAAATGTGAACCCTACTATTTTTGGGTCTAGATTCAATGTACCCAACATTCAAATTTGAATCTATTCAAACTCGACTTCTAACTTTCCCACACTTTCAAAAAGTGTTTATTCAAATGAAATTTAGACTAATGAACTTTGAAAAGTCAAACTCTAAGTCTAAAACAAAGTTGGCCTCAATTTGCCAAATATGAAAATATAGCAAATATGATCAAACTAGTTGAATCTTTTACACTTTATACTAAAACCATCTGGGAATTGATAAGAATCAAAGTACTAAGCTTGAGATTCAATCGAGTATATGAAATGCTTCCAAAGAGCCACTAAGGACATGAAAACTTGCTAATTTGGGATAGAACTTGGTGAACGCTTGTTTCCAACTCTGATACTATGTTAAAATTAGAGGATATAAACTTTGTTGTATCTCCATACATCATTCAAGCATCAAGGATTGTACAACAACAAGATTGATCAAGATCTAGACACTAAATCTAGCTTAATTTCATCTAGATTGGCAATCGCTTTTAAAAATCACAAAAAAAATTAGCATTTACTGATCTCCATGACCTTTCACACGTGTGAAAAGTATAGGAAACTATTTAGGTTCATATCAACTCAATAGACACAAAAAACAACACATTCATCAAACAGGTATTCCACTTACAAGAGCAAAATTGCTAGAAATCAGCATTCTCGTTGATTTCTCTCTCACACCACATAGTTTGTACATTGGATTCACCTTCATATACTGATCAAGTCCGACCTATTACTAGAGTTCTATGATCCTTAAACTAACCCTAAACCTTGTGAAAAATTGGAAAAATCTAGCTTGATCTGTTGCAATATCATATACATAATGAAATCTCACATGTGTGGAGCATGTTCCCATATGTGAAGGGTAGCCATAATTGTTTTAGTTCATTTATGAAGAGTTTGAATAGTCAATATTCCTTAATCTTGAGTTTGGGGGGTACTTTGACTTTTCTACCCCATGCACACATGTTAGTAGGTTATTAGGCCAATTTTGGTGTGTGATGTAGCTAGAGGGAGGTTAGGCTTCTTAGACATGGCATGATAGTAGAGGGCTAGTGAGACTTTCCTATGTGTTGTCATGAAGTCATATGACCAATCAAAAGTGAATGATCCATGAAATCGGTCCAATCATAATCAAGGGTCCTTATGTCACTAGACCAATCAAAGTTAGAGGAGCTACATAAGAGGTCCAATCATTTTACTTGCTTACTACTCCTCTTGGATCTTGAATCACTATATAGAGGAGCTCACTCTTTGTACAAATGATGAAGTAGAGAGTTAATGCAATTTTGGTTCACATATATTTTTGGTCTATTTTCTCTCTACCCGAGTATGAGTATATTATTTCTCTCTACCCGAGAGCATCATGCTTGGTTTTGTCTCTCATAGTGAATTTCACTTTGTTTTTTCATGTGAATGTGAAAAATTAGCTTCTCTTTGGATGATCATAACTTTTGTTGTAGATGAGCTCTTTCCTTGATCAAAGCTTGCTAGATTGCCCTTGAAAATCCTATTTGATCTATCATAGATGCATCTTGTGCAACCTCATACACATGGAGGTTGTTGTAGATCTCGATAGAGTCATTGGTCTTTGTGGAGTCCAATAGGGGTGATTGGATCTGAATTTGGTGTGGTTTGGTGCAAATGTGTAGTGCTTTGATTTTGGTAATCAAGGCAAGGCCTACTATTTGCAATTGACTAGGTTTTGGTGTGATGTGATTCATGTGTTTGTGATCTAGATCTTTCTAGATTTTTGATGTGTTCAAATCTAGCGTTTTAAGTTATTGGAGTCCTTTCACATGTGTGTGCTTTGTGTACAAGAAAAGCTTTTGGTGAAGATTGATTCTAGGATTTGTGATAGAGATCTTGTGTAGATATTGGTAGATCCTTGATTTGTTCAAGTCTAGGCTTTTGGGAATCACAAAATCACTTTGTAGAGTCATTTCACAAGTTTGTACTTTGTACATTTTCATTTGTCTCATCATGGCATCAATAGGGGGGTACCTATTGGAGGAAAGTGAAAGGTTGAATTCCTCCAAGGATGGAATCTATTTTGGTGCTTCAGTACATTATGGATATTGTGCTTGGCAATGAGGAGGAGCCTTAAGTGACTCAAGAATCCATAAAGTTCAAAAGGAGGACAAGGATGGCCCTACATATCATCAAGACGAATGTATCCAATGAAGTGTTCCGGGAGATTGGCTCTTGCATCTTGGCCAAGGACGCTTGGGAAACACTACAATCCATTTATGCAGCAAGGAACACATCTAGGTTTCTCACACTAAGGAACCAAATCTTTCAAAGCTTCCAAAAGAGTGATGAGAGTTCTTCAAATTATGTTTTGAGAGTGAAAGATCTTCATAGAGAGCTTGCTTGGAGACCATCTCAACCAAGGGAGTTAGTGGACAAACCTAAATGGATTGAATGATTAGTTGACAACCTTGTTCAATCCTATGCAATCAAGGAGGAGCTTCCAAGCTTGGAGGCAATATAAGGAGTTCTTATTTCTGAGGAGTGTAGGCAAGAGAACAAACTATTGAGGATCAATCAACTTTTCTTGAAGGGTGGTGGAGAGTAGAAAGCTTTTTTCTCAAAGGACAAGCCAAGAGGAAGGGGCAAAGAGAAAAATCAACATCTCAAGAAGGACAAATCAAAGGAGGAGAGTGATGAGGATTCATCACAATCATCAACTAGTTGCAAATCCAACAAGAAGTGCTTCTTTTGTGGTTAGAAGGGACATTTTGCTTATAATTGTTTCAAAAAGAAAAAGTTCTTCAAGCAAGCTAACCTTACTAAAGAGAGTGAAGGTGAGGTAGAAGGGAGTTATGAGGAAGGATCTCTCATGATGTCAATGTACCCTTCTTCTAGTTTTGAAGATGGAAATTCATGGTGGATAGATAGTGGATCTAGTTTTCATATGACTAGTTCAAAGTAATATTTCACTCATCTTGCATCTTACAATGGAGCTAGAAAGTTCATCTTCTTTCCTATTGATGGTAAATTCAAAATAGAAGGAAAGTTGACTGTAACTATTTTCAAGATTATAACAGAGGCTTTGAAATCAAAATTGGAGATGGACCTTGGTGTTGGATCCACTAACCTCACCATGAATCTCATTAGTGTTGGTAGAATGCTTGATGATGGTTTCCAAGTTGAATTTTGAAAAAAATGCTTGCTTGATTAAGAGGGATGGTGAAATGGTAGAAAGAGAGACTAGATGTGGAAATATTTTCAAGTTGGAAGCTAATCCTTGTGGAAGTGTGGTCAAGAGGAGCATGGATCATCTCAAGGAGGAGAAGGCAATTGGATTTCCTCAATCTATGTTCCATGATGGTAAGGCTCATGAAGATGGTGCTTTGGCAAAAGTACTTGGAGAGTTATTTCCAAGGTGTTCTACTTCTCACCAATTCTTTCATCTTGTTCATTTGGATGATCTTGGTTCATCAAGTAGAAGCAAAGATGGTGCTTCCACATGTGTCTCTTCCATTGAAGACTTCAATTGGATGTATCTCTTATCAATGGTGCTTGATAGGAAGATTGCAATAGTTGATACTTTGGGGATCTTTAGATCCGTATGCTTTGTCAATAATCTTGTGCATGTAAGGAGTAAGAAAAATCTCATTTTTATCAAGACGATGATGGTGAGATCCTCATATCTACCAACACTCCAAGTGCATGATGGAGAAAGACCATGGCTTGAGGAGGAGTCATCCCAACTCATGGTGTGAAGGAGATTTTCAAGAGGCAAGGCCGTGTCTATGTGGTTGCCAATTCATGGGAAAGAGAGGAAATTTTTAGGTGGTATCTACTCCACACACATCCACTTTTGCTTCTCTTCTATCATTTGATGTACCATCTTGCTTTGATGAGATTTCTTCATCTCAAATTTCAAGTGAGGAAATGGTAAGTTTGTATAATGCCTCTTGTATGGACATATCTGTGAAAATTTGTAAAAGTTATCTATGTTGAGCTAGGGGGTATGTTGACTTTTTTTATGTCAATCCACATGTTAGTAGGTGATTAGGCCAATTTTGGCATTAGAGGTAACTCGAGCAAATACACATGCTAGATGATGATTAGTCCAAATCCAAGAGTAAGTTAGGCACTTGACATATGACATGATGGTAGTGACACTTCCTATGTGTTGTATTGATATCATGTGACCAATCACAAGTAGGAGATCCATGAAATTGGTCCAATCAAGTTTGAGGGCCTATATGTCACTAAGCCAATCAAATTAGGAGGAGGAAAAGAAGGGGTCCAATCATGTTTCACTCCTCTCTACCTCGAGTTGCTACTTATATGAGTGATAGATCAATTCTATGTAAGTTTTATAAAGATTATGAGAGTTTCTACATATTGAGTCTTTTTGGCTTTCTCTCTGTACCCGAGGATGTGTACTTGATTTCTCTCTCTACCTGAGAGCAATGCTTTTTTATACTTAGTTTTTTCATTACAAGTCTCCCACACATGTGAATGTACTTTGGTGAATGATATATGCATGTTTCATTGTGCTCTTGCCAAGAATTTGTGATATAGATCTTGGAATTCAATCTATGGCTTGATATTTGTGCAATCACCCACATCTTAGGAGATCAATCACACTTTTGGGGTATCCCACAAGTGTGAAATTTTACATGGTATCAGAGCCTACCTAAGATATCCATGCATACATCCAGAGTGATGAAAAGTTTGCCTTGAAATCAAGATCTAGAGAGTGTAGTTGCATTTCTATGGCTATCAAGGGGCTTTTTGGGTCAAAATGGATAAAAATATTGGATTGATCCATGATCTGCTCACATCAAGCACATGTGATATCACCAAAATTTGAATGGTTGGTGTTTCTCCAGGGTAAATCCAAATTGAGTGTTTGATAGCTTCTTGGAAAGCTAGTGAAGTGTAGTTTCTAGTGCAATTGATTTCGTGTCAATTGGATGGTCTTGAGAAAGTTATAGAATTTCAAAGTGAAGTGGGTAGAGCACCCAACCTGGTTGGACACATCAATTTAGGCTCACATCTAGCTTGTTTCATCCAAAAACTCAAGAAAAAGCTTGTCAATCTTGTCTAGGTGAGATCTAGGCATCAGTTTGAGGTCATAGCCACATAGTTTCATGAAAATAATTTGTATTTGATTCTTTTGTGGATGATTTGAGTGCTTTATATGTGGTTGAGTCAAGTTGACCCAAATTTTGTTCTTGCTTCATCTTTGGATGAGAATTTGATCTAGTTTGAGAGATATTCGTAGAGCTAGTGGGATTGATAGTTGCAAGATCTCAAATTGGAGTTGAAATGACACCATTATTGAATCCTTTATTGAGAGAGAAGAAACACTTTTTGATCCATTTCAAGACAATTTCTCAAGGGAAGATGGCTTCCATAGGTCCATTTTGTTGGAGCATGGTGAGAGATTGAACACCTCCAATTATGGATGGAGTCCATTTTGGTACTTCAAAATGTTATGGAGATTGTGCTAGGACTTGAGGAGGAGCCTCAAGTGCTCCAAGAGGTCCAAAAGTACAAGAAGAGGGCAAGGATAGCCCTACATATCATCAAAATGAATGTTTCCCATGAAGTGTTGAGGGAGATTGGCTCATGCACCTCGGACAAGGAGGCTTGGGACACATTGAAATCCATTTATGAGGCAAGGAGCACATCTAGGTTGCTCACACTAAGAAATTGTATCCTTTAAAACTTCCAAAAGAGTGTCTCAAATTATGTTTTGAGAGTGAAAGATCTTCATAGAGAGCTAGCTTGCATAGGAGACAATCTCAATCCAAGAGAGCTAGTGCAAGTGATCCTAAATGGATTGAAGGATGAATTTGACAACCTTGTTGAATCTTATGCAATCAAGGAGGATCTTCCAAGCTTGGAGGCACTACAATGAGTTCTCATTTCTGAGGAGTGTAGGCAAGAGAACAAGCTATTGAGGATTAATCAACATTACTTGAAAAATGGTGGAGAGGAGAAAGCTCTCTTTTCAAAGGACTAGCCAAGTGGAAGGGGCAAAGAGAAACATCAAAATCAACATTTCAAGAAGGACAAGTCAAAAGAGGAGAGTGACAAGGATTCATCACAAACTTCAACAAGTTGCAAATCCAGCAAGAAGTGCTTTTTTGGTGGTAAGAAGGGACATTTTGTTTCTAATTGTTTCAAGAAGAAAGAGTTCCTCAAACAAGCTAATCTTACTAAAGAGAGTGAAGATGAGAGATAAGGGAGTTATGAAGAAGAGTCTCATGATGTCAATGTACTCTTCTTCTGGTTTTGAAGATGAATATGCATGGTGGATAGATAGTAGATCTAGTTCTCAAATGACTAGTTCAAGAAAGTCTTTCACTCATCTTTCACCTTACAATGGATCTAGAAAGTTTATTATCATTCCTATTGGTGGTAAATGCAAGATATAAGGAATTAGTTGTGTACTAATTGATGTTGAATCCACTATGAATCTTATTGATGTACTTTTTGTGCCTAATCTCACTAAGAATCTCATTAGTGTTGGCAAAATGCTAGATGTTGGTTTCCAAGTTGACTTTGGAAAAGATGCTTGCTTGGTTAAGAGGAATGGTGAAGTGGTAGCAAGAGGGACTAGATGTGAGAATCTTTTCAAGTTGAAATCTAATCCCTGTGGAAGTGTGGTCAAGAGGAGATTGGATCATCTCAAGGAGGAGAAGGCAATTGGAGTACCTCAATCTATGTTCCATGATGGTAAGGCTCATGAAGATGGTGCTTTGGCAAAAGTACTTGGAGAGTTATTGCCAAGGTGTTCTACTTCTCATCAATTTCTTCATCTTGTTCATGTGCATGATCTTTTTTCATCAAGTATAAGTAAAGAGGGTGCTTTTTTATGTGACTTTTTCTTTGAAGACTTCAATTGGATGTATCTCTTATCAATGGTGCTTGATAGGAAGATTGAAATAGTTGATACTTTGGGGATCTTTAGATTCATATGCTTTGTCAATATTCCTTTGCATGTAAGGAGTAAGGAGGATCTCATCTCAATCAAAAAGATGATGGTAGAATCCTCATATCTACCAAAAATCCAAGTGAATGATGGAGAGTTGCCGAGGCTTGAGGAGGAGTCTTCTCAACTCATAGTTCCAAGAAGATTTTCAAGAGGCAAGGCCAATTCTATGTGGCTCACAATCCATGGCAAAGAGGGGCAATCTTCAGGTGGTATCTACTCCAACACATTCACTTTTGCTTCTCTTCTATCATTTTCTACATCTCAAAGTTGGAGTGAGGCAATGCTAGAATTGTATGATGCCTCTTGTATGGACATATTTCATGTTATTAATGGCTTAGATATGATTCTAAATCATTTATAAAGCAAGTGGTTGAGTCATCAAATGTATGATCTTGAATCTTGTAAGAGCAAGACTGAATTTGTCACTCATAGTGTGAAAAATCATGTTTTTTCCATTTTGTGAGGAAATTTGTAAACTTCTCATGAAATTAAGTGAATCATCCACAAAGGAAACTTACATCCTTGAGCAAGTATGTAGCCTCAATAAGATCAAGATAGTTTTTGATTTCAAAATTAGATCTATCATGCAAAAAGTTCATAGTTTATGGACTAGTCAAGCTAGTATGCAAAATCTTGGTAATGAGGAATAGGGGGTGGAGAGTGTGGATCTGGGAATAAACTTGGGAAAGTAGAAAAGATATAAAGTTTGGGATTGTAGAAGTGAGAAATTTAGAAGTGGAATTTTAAATTTGGAAATCAGATCTTGGGAATCTGATAGTAGAATCTTGGAAAGACAAGTGGTTGGGAAGATAGGTTTATGAACAAGAGAAGTTGAAAGAACTGGGAATGTGGAGACAAGGCAGCATCTCTCGTCTGCAAGATCCGGAGCGGAGCTGGAGCTGTAGCAGAGAGAGAGAGAGAGAGAGAGAGAGAGAGAGAGAGAGAGAGAGAGAGAGAGATGCATGAAAGAGTAATTTTTGAATTCTTAGGGTTTTTTAGGGATTAGGGTTTGGAGATGAAAAATAGCCATAATGAGAGAACGTAACTAAAGCTTAACTCTCTATTTCTTAAAAAAAAAAGCAGGGGAGGAGAGAGAGAGAGAGAGAGAGAGAGAGAGAGAGAGAGAGAGAGAGAGAGAGATTAGTATGTATCTAATGAGATCTAGATCAGATGTCATGTGAATGGGGGCCGCCTACTAGTGTGAGTGGCGTCCTGCCTGGCATAGACTAGCAATGAACGAGGGAAATGAGGCTTATCATTGAGTGGACTAAGGAGCAGTCGGCGTAGATTCTAGAATGCGATGGGGTTGTTGGATGCCATCTGCTTAGTACCACCGGCAAGTCTGAAGCATCATGTGTCTCAGTACTTTCTGAGAAACAGAGCTAGCAAAGTAATATATTGTCGGTAAGCTTAGCATCTGTAGTAGAAGAATGAGCCCATGTGAGGTCTGGCTGCTTGAATCTTGATCATCACTGCAGTTCGGAAATAGAGGGCTAAGCATAGCAATAGATTGTCTCGGAAGCTGAGCAGTGAGAGTAACTTTGTTTGTCAATTGTTCACAAAGGAGCTGGTTTCGCAATTTCTTACAGGAGTAATAGGAAAAGAGTGAGTCCTGTGAGCTCTGACTGCTTGATCACTGCAGCTTAGAAACAGAGGACTAGGTCCTGCAATAAGCTGAGAGCAATTATGTTTGCCAATTGCTCACAAAGCTGCTGGTTTTGCATTTTCTCACGGCAGTAATACAAGAGTCAGCCGTTTTGAGCTTTGCATGCTTTATTGTTACTGCAGCTCAGAAACAGAAGAACTAGCAGAGCAACATGTTGATCTGAAAGCCGATCGCAATTCTGTTTGCCAAATGCAAACAAGGCAGCTGGTTGTACTTTCTCACAGTAGTCAGGAGAGTGATCGCAGGTGAGCTCTGACTGCATGATCATATCTGCAGCTGAGGAGCAGAAGAGTCAGAAGACTAAGCACAGCAATAGCTTACAGAAGACTAAGTATAGCAATAGCTTGTTTGAAAGCTGCAACCAGTTCTGTTTCACAATTGGTTCTCCAAGCAGCTGGGTTCGCATTGCCTCAAACTACAAACATGGTTGCTTCTTCTGAGGATGGACTCTTTAGATGCTCCTCTGATACTAAGCTCATTCCTACAGCAGCAGCAGCTGGGGATGTTGCAAGAGGTATCGGCATGGCAGAGGCAGATCATGCCAAGTGTGAGTGCTGTGGACTGCTGGAAGAATGCACGCAGGCCTACGTAGAGCGTGTTCGTGGGGTGTTCTGCAGCCACTTCATATGCGGTCTGTGTGCAGAGGCAGTGAAGGAGGACCATTGCCGCATGAGAACAAAGGATCCAGTGGCTTCTGTGGAGGATGCCCTGCACACACATATGACAGTCTGTTTGCAATTCAACTGCACGGTTCGAGAAGATCCTGCTGTGCATGTGGCCACTGCAGCAGCTGCCATGAGACAGCTTTTTCTGAGAAGAATTCAGAGCAGCAAAAGAATACCCACGCCAGGAGCGATCACTCGCAGCTCCAGCTGCCTTCCTGCAATAGGGGGCAACTATTCCTAGGCTTTACCCATCATTCCCTGTTGCTGCTGGAGCAATGCCTCCAGTACCTCACATTTGTACTATATGCAGAAAATATGGGACCTGGATCGTATAATTCTTCAGCTTGTTACAAGATATCGAAAACTTCCTTCTACTTGCTGGACCAGACTTCCAACATTTCAACACTCTTGTCCAGATAATCAAGGGGATCTTTGCTGTGTTTCTCTTCTCTAATGAGAAACTATGATGAGTCGGCAAGGCCTTCAAGACTCGTCTTTTTGTGCTCGGAAGCTCAAAGAGAAGGCCTTGTGCAATGTAGACTGAGCTACAAAGCTGCACTTATTTCATTCATGGAAGCCTATCCATGGTTTTGAGCTCATGCTGGATAAAAGCAGATGCTTTAGACAAGACATGCCTGGGGGAGGATGTAGTGATGATGGAAAGAAATTCTCCTCGGAGTAGGCAAAATTCTTCCAGTGTTTACAGGTCAGCTTGTGCATCTTGTACATAAACTCACACTCAATGTTACAAAAAAAAAACTCCATTCTTGGGCATCACATTTATCTTGTACTGTAAGTTAAGCATACATCCTTGTTTGTCGATGCCCTAAAATCTTCAATTTGTGTGTGAATAATGTTCCTTGTTGCAATTTTTCCAAGTAATCCTCGGATTGACTCCATTGTTGTAACTAATTGTGGCCATGTTCTTGATTGATCTTGATCTCTAACAACATTGTAACTAATCGGTGCTTTATTCGCTATTTGTATTTACTTTTCGTACTTAGCCATGAAATAGAATCAAATCATATCATGAAAGTAATACCATAAGTCACTTTTCTAGTGTCTTTGACTCCTCCCCATTATGCATTTTTGTATACAAATTATTCCAATGGATTGCTAAATTGTTTGCCATACAACAAAGGTTGTCTAACAATCCTTTTCAAGGACTTCAAAGGAATTTGTACAAGATTTGATAAAAATTGAGTTAAGTTATTGATTAGAATATATATTTGGCCTTGTGCATACCATTGAGAATTTAGCAAGAACTTGTAAGCTATGTTCTTCATTTTTGGCTACTTTTTTATCATTTTATGGACAGATTATCAAAAGAAATCATGATGAGATTCCATTGAAGATTTGATAGACATACAAATTTTCATATTATATGCCTTCTAAATATTGTTGGTTGAGGAGAAAAATAAATAAAAAAATTTGAATATACAAAAAAAAAAAGAGTTATCTTATGATTTTGTCATCACGACATTTATTATTTGACATTCAATAGTAACTCAAAAGAATTACATCATCTACATAGAGACCAATAATAATTTAGAACACACCTTCATATTTATAACAAGTGTTCAAATTAGCAATATTCAACTTGAAGCCTTTCTTCACAAAATATATATTCATCCATGGCACTATTGCATTGGGCTAGGCCAGAGGAGATTGCTTTAATCTATAAAGTGCTTTCACAAGTTTGCATACCTTGTCTTCTTGGCCTACAACAACAAATATGTTTGGTCAATACAAACCTTCTTCATTGAGGTTTCCATCTAAGAATGCTATTTATACAACCATTTGAGTACATCTAAATCATTTGTTATTGCAATTTTCATAATAATATGAATAGAGACCAACTTAATAGGGAATTGTAAGTTTCTTGATGGTCAATTTCATGAATTTGACTATATCCCTTGTTGGGCCTTGCATCTATCAAAAATATTCTACAATTTTAATTTAATTTAAAAAGCCATTTACAAAAATATTTGTCAAGGTCTAGGTTCAATCTTATGTTGAGGAACTAATTTCTTTATTCATTGCTTTCTTCCATTGTCTCAAGGTTCCACTCACTATTTGTTTTAGACTGAAATCGACTCTTTGATATTAGTCCATAAACCTTTGGTTGTTGAAGTCTTGTTGACTTCAAGTATAGATTGGAGGTCATATTTTGGTTCCAATTTTTTAAGTCACTTGAAATTTGACTTGATGGATAATCTAATTTCTAATCCTATTCAAAATTCATTGGGAGTTTGAATGTGGCTATAGGTTCAAAATCTACTTAAAGTTCAAAATTTGCTCTTCTCTCCCAGTTTTGAAGCTATCTAATGGAATTTCAATCTTTTTCTTATCTTTGACCAAGAATTGATTTTTGATGAAGACAACATATCTTCTTATCAAGGTCCTACCATTTTTAAGATTGTACAGCTGATAAACTTCACAATTCGAACTATAACAAGTAAAAAATGTCTTGATACTTGATTGATACAACTTCTTTCTTTATCTTATCAAGTTGTTGGGAGCAAAGGCAATTTATCTAAAGACTAATAAATGCTCGGGGCTTAGATTCACACTAAACATCTATAGGTGCTTTGCCTTCTTTTTGATAGGTTTATTAAAAGCTTCTACATACGTTCATAGTGCTAGAAGAGCTAAGGTAGATTGAATCTGAATATTATTTCAAATCTATGTGCCTTGTGGAGCCCTTGTTGCTTTAAGCTAGTCTATGGGTTTGTTTATGCAACTCATCTTTTTGTGATAGCTAGTTGTTGATTAGATAAGATCCTTCTACTTGTATTTCACTCTCAAGTTCTTCTAATGAACGTTCCACGACTAAAGAGACTCATCCATGATGAGGGTTGATGTCCCATGGGCTTTCAATGGGTATTCTATGAGTCCTATAGGTCTGTCCACTCTCACTAAGCGGGTATAGTAGATAAGACCCTCTCCAAGTTGCAATTGAGATTGGTTCAATACTTAGTGCATTGTATGACCATAATGAGAGTAGTATGGCTAAGTTTTTATTTATTCTATATCTAGTTGTAGATCATGTTGGATTGTCCTCTCTCTCTCTCTCTCTCTCTCTCTCTCTCTCTCTCTCTCTCTCTCTCTCTCTCTCTCTCTCTCTCTCTCTCTCTCTCTCTCTCTCTCTCTCTCTCTCTCTCTCTCTCTCTCTCTCTCTCTCTCTCTCTCTCTCTCTCTCTCTCTCTCTCTCTCTCTCTCTCTCTCTCTCTCTCTCTCTCTCTCTCTCTCTCTCTCTCTCTCTCTCTCTCTCTCTCTCATGATGCTTCTATATTTTAAGGTATCTCGCTACGTCGAACCATGCCAAAAAACAACAAAACTTCTAGTTTGAAGGTCCTACACCAATACCACCCCTAACCTACACTATACTATTCAAATTTTCCCACCTGCTTTGATAGATAAGCTCTAATATGGTCTTAAACTTAGCTTAAACAAATGGACAGGATTTGTTGCCTCCCCATCAAGGCAAAATACCACTATCCATGAAACTTCCTCACAAACCACTATATATCACCCATTCTCGATCGACGTTTCTTCACAACACAGTGTGAGGAGAGTCCAACACGTTGCTCATTGCAAGAAGTGTGCCCCCTATCAAGCTTGCCTTCTCTGGTTTCTACTTCATGGTAAGTGGTTCATTTTATCTCTTGTTGAAGCAATCATGTCTTTAGTTGATGACTATGTTTTGTTGTATCACATTTCAAATGTTTTTGGAAAGTGTTCTCACTCGACATAAGTAATCATAGCATCTTTGTAGTACGTATTTATGTGGTTGAAGGTCCGCTAAGACCAACGATGGACCATTCATGATGATTCACACTCATCATGCTTTGTAGTAGCCTGCTAGCCCCGCTGGCCAGCGATGGCTCTATCTCATGCTTCTTATTCATTTCAGAATGTGTGTTTTTACACTATATGGGCAGCGATGGATCTGTTCACCTGCAATTTATGTCATATAAACCTTCTTGAATGCTTATTGAGGCTACAATGCTACATAAGCCCATTTGCTTATATGATTACTTATTGATGAAAGGTTGTCTTCCTGTTCACATTTTGTTTTCCATAATTATGGCTTAGAATGATGCATAATATGTTACAGCTGGATGCACAGCAAGTATACACTCTCTTTATAATGGATAGTATCTCTTATGCTACTTTACTATGTATTCTAAAATGCTAGTTTCTACTACGAAGGATTTGCTAACATTCAAATACTAATAAAGAAAACATCTACATCTTGTCATCATGTAGCATCGATTGTTACTACGGCTTTCTTTTTCTTCATTCTTTTAGGTTCGATTTCGAACCACATATCGATAAACTCATGCACAAGTATATATATTTCTTGCTTTAACATGTTATAGTAGTTGGATTGATGCCTTGAGATATTAATTTCAACAAAATAATTTAACTACAACAAATTTAATTCTTAACAAGGACAGACTTTGTGTGACAATAACTCTTTGAATGATTTTGTTCTAAATAAAACAAATCACTTATTTTTTCAAGGTAGTGATGCTTTCGTTCTATGTACGTAATCAACTTTCTATGACCAATGCAAATAAATAAACACATTTAAGCCTAAAACTTAACACCATACTTTTTAAATTTGATTGTCTACCATTTATAAACATGTTTAACAATTCAATAATGATGTTTCATAAGTTGTCCATTACTAAGGTTTTTGACATAACGATCTTAGAAGCATGGATATGCGTAAGATACGTGGTTCTTAAATAAGGATTAGAACGGCATGGATCTACCCTAATACCTTGTAAAAATCGGGAAAACCTCTTTTACAAACTATGACCTATCTATAATGAAGTCCTAAATGTTAGATTATTCTCCTACTAATCGACCAATCGACATTTTAATCTTTGTCCAACTCATTATCCAAACCTGTTGTTTTCTTTGTGTTTCTACATAGTCTACAGAACTACTCGGAAATGGCTCATAGGTGGCTCCGACATTTATTGACATCATCGACAAACTTCAAAGACTTCGGGCACTTCGGTGACTTCGGCCACTTCAATGACTTCGGCCACTTTGGTCAGTGAAAACTCTTTATCAAAAATCGTCGACCACACCATGAAATCGTCCGAAGTCTGAACGATTTCTGGCGAATTCTAAAAAAAAAACTTCAGTATCAGAAATCGTGGACCATACCATGAAATCGCTCACAGTCTGAATGATTTCTATACATCCTCTGCGAATTCTGTCCTTTGAAAAAATTCAAAAAAAATTAAAAATTCAATATTTTGTTAGTGAAAACTCCTTATCAGAAATCGTCGACCATACTATGAAATCGTTCGAAGTCTAGACGGAATCTGACGAATTCTTTTAAAAAAAAAACAGTCTTTTCTCAGTGAAAATTTCCTATCTGAATCCGCAAGTATAGTATTCTGATTCAACAGCCTGTTTGTGAGTTCTACTCTTGTCTGCAAATTCTGTTACTCCAAAAAGGTATAGATTCTTGCCCAAATTCACTATTTTGCAACAAATACAGTACTGTACTGATCATCTATACTACTATTTTGTTTCTCATTCTGCATCATGTCATGAGATTGTGCTGAATCTTCTAATCATGCACCTCCACGCGTAGAATGCAGAATCCCATGCATTGTTGCACCAAAGTACGAGATGGAGAATCTGACCCAGTTAGATTTCTTTAAGACTTTAATAATGCATGTCGCTTCTATGGAGACACCTCTGAAACTGAAAAGCTCAGACTATTTCCTATGGTACTCTATGGAATCGCCAAAGAGTGGTATCTCAATCTAGAAGCTTTTGATCTTGTTTCTTGGAATCCCTCAAAGATGCTCTTATCAAGTGTTTCAAGTCTTCTAAACTGACTCTAAGCCCATTCATCCAAATAACAAATATCAAGATGTGTCGCGAAGAGCCTGTAAGAAGCTACATTGAATGTTTTAAACGTCTCAAGGTAGAATGTGTGATGAGAATATCACCGAATGAATGGCCATCAAATTGTTCTTGATTGGACTCCCTAAAACTATCCGCCAAGAACTGAAACTAGTTGACCTTTATGGTCAACTTAAGGATGTAATGACTAATGCCATTCACGAAGAAGACGAGGGGTCCGATGAGGACTTTGATTACCGTGACAAGAAATCCAAACTCCCTAAACATCTTCACAACCAGAAAATTGAGAATACAGCCCAATCTTCAAAACTTTTACATCAAATGAAAACTTGGCAGAAAGCTCAACAAACTCACATGGACAAACTAACTACTGATTTCCAAAACGCTATGAAAAATATTGCTGATAAGCCTTTTTCAACAAGAGAAAATGGTTGGTGTCTTATTTGTTCGTAGAATCACACTGCTAATGAATGCCCTCAACTGAGAACACACCCATGTATCAAACATACCACCCCTACCCTTCACAACAGCCCATGCCATGACCAGAGTGTACCAACCATGACCAACTGCACCAAACCAGTACCAACCACGCCAACAGTTTGTCATTAATCAATCTGTTTCACAACCAGCTGTGCATTTTTTTGATCCAAATTCCATAGGTCCAGCAGCTTATTTTGTGGACGACACTACTCCACCAAGATACTCCTCTGACCGGTGGTATATTATCTGTATGATCTAATGTCCCGATCTACGATCCAAACCAAGCTGTGTTTGCGACGCAACAATTTTTCACAATATGCAGATGCTTTATCTGTGCAGGTAAACATCCTAGTATTTGTTGCCCAGACAAACTTTGTCTTCCACCAGCTTGTGAAAATTGTGGCATTGAACACCATGTTAAAGATTGCCCTTCACGCTTGCTCTAACACAATTGTGCTACTTCTGGGAGATTTATTGATTGACGTTTGTTATGTGAGTTTGAGTATGTGTTTGTAAGTCCGTAACCTATGTCGTTTTGTGACCATGTTCTTTTAGTTTGCTCAGCTTTTTACTTTTCTTTTTACACCCTTTTATGTTATGTTTTTTTCTTGCATGTCTGTCAGTCAAAGAATCTTTAAAGTACTCAAGCGTAACTTTCAGTTTCTATTCCAAAACATTCAATTGTTGTACAGAGTCGGAAAGATCACACAACAACACTATCTTGTGCACCGCCATTATCACCGTACTCCATCAAATATTATCTACTGGTGTGCGGCCAACACAAAATATCTTCACAAGCGATGTTGTGCAACCCCAAAGCACAATTCAAATGTGAGAAAACATCACTACTCATAAGACACAAGCCAAAGACCACTCGCACAAGCTTCCAGGCAGTATTTTCTTATGAGTGGACTCCCAAGACACAACATACAGATTGGAGAAACGCAGTTAAGGGGACTTCGCAACAAATGTTCTATTTGGAAACAAATGGAGCACATTATCTGGCTGCCAATATTATCCAACAAAAGATTTGTCTTCCCAACAAGATGGAAGGTTTCAAAAATAAAAATAAAAATACAATCACGTTCAATAAACAGTTAGTTTTACGTAAGCGATACAAAATCCACGCTTTTCCAGCTGTATATCCATGCCAACTACTTCAACAAAGTTCAAAAGTTGCCATATGAAAGAAATTCCAAGTCAATTAGAGAATGGAATTATGGATCCACGACCTTGAGGGAAAATATCATTTTCAAAGGCAAACAACGATGACTCTTTGAAAAAATTGTACACTGAGCATTGGTTATGAACAAATATAACACAACACACAAGATCCCTATCATCTCTTGTCCACACCCATTCCTTCCCCCATGTTCCACCATATAATTCATCTTGAAGATTCAAGTCACTTTTCCCATCCACGCTTCAAGACCTCCTTCCCACTCGATTGATCGATCTGAACTTGCTCTAGTTCTCAATTGAAGCACTTCGTGGAGCAGACAAATCTACAACATCTGCAACATACAAATGATGCCAATTCAAAACTCTCGTCGAGCAAAGACAAGCATATGATTGAAAGATTAGCTATCCCACTTCCTAGGGACTTGAGAAAGCCCAAAACTTGACCTCTCAATAAGATCCTACCTGATCTTAAGCCAAATCAAATCTATTAGTGTTAACAAGAATGGAAACTACCTTGAATTTGCATAAAAATTGGATTTAGAATTGCCTCCTCCTTGATCTCAACTTCACAAGGATATAAGATTCACCAACCTGAACCAAAAGCAATCATATGCACATAAATGCGTCTTCAAATCATTCCTACAAGATCAAGCTAAATCATCATGTAATAATCAATAGCCTTTTGAGCCACAAGACCTCCTTGCATGTTAATGTCAAGGCCTTGTACTCAAATTCTATGGAAGATAAGGAGATGGTATCTTGCTTTTTGGAAAGCCATGATACTACTCCATCACATAGAAAAGTGGCAAAGGCACTTGTTGATTTCCTATCCACTTTGTCACCTGCAAAATTCGAGTCACTATAGGCTCTTGACTCAAGATTAGTCCCTCTATACAAAATGCCAAAGTTCTTAGTGGATGAAATGTATCTAAGAACGCCCTATATTATTTTGCATAATATAGGGCCCCAAAAATTTTCTTCATTTTTTTTTAGTTTGAGACTGTTGGGACGAGAGAGAGAGAGAGAGAGAGAGAGAGAGAGAGAGAGAGAGAGAGAGAGAGAGAGAGAGAGAGAGAGAGAGAGAGAGAGAGAGAGAGAGAGAGAGAGAGAGAGAGAGAGAGAGAGATGTTGCTTGTCTGCAGGAGAAGAGAGGGAGAGAGAGCACTGGATGTCTGATGTGCATGCAGAGAGAGAGAGAGAGAGAGAGAGAGAGAGAGAGAGAGAGAGAGAGAGAGAGAGAGAGAGAGAGAGAGAGAGAGAGAGAGAGAGAGAGAGAGAGAGAGAGAGAGGCTTGATGCTTGTCTGCGAGATTGTGTGGGATACTCTTCTTAGTTGTGAAAGTGGTATCAGAGCCTCTTCCAAAGTGTGAATGGCAACTCTAAACCTCTCTTTTTTGTGGCATAAAAATCTATCATCAAATTTTTTGTGATTGTGTTGGTAGAAGTCGCACCAATTCTAGCTTCTAGACATTGGTAGGCTTCACTATAGGTGCTGTTTTTTCTATTTTTGAAAAGCTTTTTAAGCTGAGAATAGAATAGCCAGCATGCCCACATTATCAATTTGATAGGTAGAATTAATTGCAAGTTGAAAAGTAGGTGAATTTAGAGGTGTTTCATGAAAGTAGAGATGGGAAATTTCTTGTTTTGATGTAGAGAAGTAAAAGTTTGATCTTTTGTTGGCTGTCCAAATCTGTGGGCCCAGCCAATAAGAGCCCAACTTCAACTTTCAAAATTTATTTTTGAAGTCTAGTTTGTGCCTAAAGTGAAGTTACTAAATGTAAAGGTAGTTTGGAAGATTGGTGTTGTTTACACACTAAACTTTAGTGAGGAATCAATCCATCTTAGGCCAAAGCTACCCTTCATTTTCAAATTCTATTTCTTTCATAGAAATTTAGCGACCTTCATGAACTTTAGTAACCTTCACAAACTTTAGAAAATTTCAAATCTGATTTTTAGTCTATTTGAACCTTTGATTAGTGAAAATAGGCCAAAAATTCTGGTTTTTGTGAAGGGTTGATTTTACATGTAATGAAAAAATTGTTTTACCCATCATTTTGAAATTTTGTTTTTTCACAAAACTTTAGTGACTTTCACATAACTTCAGTGACCTTCACAAAACTTCAAAAAACTTCAAATCTGATTTTTAGTCTATTTGAACCTTGGATAAGTGAAAATAGGCCAAAAAATTCTGGTTTTTGTGAAGGGAACTTGATTTTACTTTACAGAGAAAATTGTTTTGGTTAAAGGATTGTAAATTCATTCACTTTTTAACTTTTGAAATTAAAGAAGAAAGAGAAAGAATTTGCTAGCAACTCCTATCAAAACAAAGGTTAGTTTTCCATTCCACATTACTACAAACATAGATGAAATCATCTTAAAATTTTGATAATGTAAATGGAAATTTGCCACCAAATTCAGTAATGGTTCATTATGAGTGATGTTATGGAAAACTAAAAGAGAGAATCAACATGTAAATGAAAACTTGGATGGGTTTTGAGTCATTTTCATAAGATTGAATCTAAAAGTTTTGAACTTTTTTTGGGATTTAAGCATATGGAGCTTGGAACGAGCTTGTAATTGTCTTTTTCTAATCTTACTTTCTTTGTTGATGCTTTGAAAACCAGGATCATGATCAAGACACTCCCATGGATTAATCAACCTCTAATTATACCTTTGATTTATCTAAACCTGATAGTGTGGCACAAGCACTACAAATTTTCTACCAACAAATCCAAGAAACAAACCAACAACTTCATAAAGCTAATTTGAAGAATGAAGCCCTTGAATCTAAGTGTTAGGAAAATTTGTGACAGGGAATTGGTCCCACCACAAAGCCCCAGCGAGGGAAAGGGCCCACACTACCGTTACGCGAGTGACTAGGGTCTCTTACCACTTCCAACCATGGGGCCATCCTAATCACCCCGTACTCCCCAATCAATGAGAGTTTTCCAGGCTCTCAAAGGTATGATTGCAAGGAGATCATTCATCAGTTTCTCAAAGTTTTCCATCACCTTATTAGATTCTAGATACAAGGTCGGTAGAGTATAAAATGTTTTTGAAAAACCAAGTACTAACTGAACCTTCAGAAATGATAGAGATTGATTTAGAAGAGTACTAAAATGGTTATATCTATTATTCGTTTGTAGTCCAGGATAGGTAGAATAAACGGTTCATGGGATCTAAGGATCTCTCCTAGATGTTATGCACCAAGGATCGACACAATTCGTTGGATGTAAGTAATTTTCTGCCCAACAAGTATTATGATACTCAAGTATGGTGATTGTGCATAGGGAATATTTCGACCAAGTGGTAAATCTGGTCTAAACATCTCATAGACAATATCCACCTATGAGCAAAGGTCTCGTTTGTCACACACAAAGTTGTTTTGAACTGTCACTTTAGTTCGTATCATGATGTCTAATTCTTCTCACTATTGCATCTCATGTTTGTAAAATGTCATTTATTCAAGAGATATTATAGCGAGTTTGGTCATGAGTACAATGATTCTTCCATTTTTATCAAGCTTTCACTTTCGAGATTTATTCCATCATAGTAAGTGAGTACTTAAGTGATAACAGACGACTAATAAAAGGTTTTTGAGATATTTTCGGTCATTTCATACATTTGTGACTTGTAAAATGTCTAAGATCGCTTGGGAGTCTATGTATAGGATGAACTCAATCATCTCACTCTTGTGTTTTCCAAGGAGGGTGTGATTGAATAAAAAAACACAAAAATAAAAAGGAACAAAATGTTACTTGTATACTCCGACAAGTGTCATCAAGTCCACCTATATGAAAAATTTATGGGGTTGATTCCAAGCTATAGGGGATATTCCACCTCGCATAGACAATTAGATAACCAACTCTCTATATTCCAAAAGAGTTAGCTCTAACAAATTAGTTATACATGTATATACAAAACATTACAGCTTACAGGCTTTATACTTTTTGATCGACATTATGTATTATGCACTTCCTTCAAAATAATTTATAATATTCACAAGTAGCCTTTTCATATAAGTAAGATACACAACAATTCACACTTCTAATTATAGATATCCATCCAAAATTCATTGTTTTACAACTAAACATACAATTATCTTAAACAAAGGACGTTCTAGCAAAAATGTAAAATGCACTGTATAACGTTTTATCCATCTTCAGAAATAACACATACTAAATTTTTTCCTTTTTTTTTTCTTTTGTGTTTTATGCTTTTTTTTCTTTCGTTATAAATAAGAAAAACTTTTTCCCTTAGTAATCAAAAACATCTAAACTTTTAAGAAATGAAAATACTCACTCTTGATAAAACGAAGGAGACTATACACATGCAATTTTACGTGAACAGTGTAATTTGCAAGTCATAAAGATGTAACATGTACCATCAATGCCGAATCGAAGTCACTGATCCTTTGACTAGGGAAATCTCAGTCTTGATCAAGAAAAAGTCTTTAGCTAATTTTCTTGGAGTTGTCAACAAAGTTTATGCAGCAGAGATGGAGGTCATGTAGAGCGCTGGAAGTAGTCGTGGGCCAACGACCAGAATGCATAGAGTAGTTAGTCCTTCAACAACTATGAAGAGTGCAGCAAGCATAGCGATGGTCAGATTTATAATAGAGGTTGCAGCATAGGTGATAATTAGCTCTCAACAGTCATCCCTCTATGCTTTAGAGGCTACTGCTCAATTCCTCAGGATGGTATGACAGTAGCTCCATAGTGATTGAGAAATGTTTTGCTAATGAGATTAGATGTCCTACTAAAGATCTCTCAAACGAAACACCATTCGAAGTTTGGACTGGTACCAAACCTTTTTTTATCAAACTTACGAGTTTTTGGATGTACTGCTTATGCGCAGATTCCTCATGATCTCAGGAAGAAGCTCGACTTCCAGAGTATCAAATGTATTTTCATCAGCTACACTACTTCAGATTAAACTTACAAGTTGTTTGATCCTATCGAGTCGAAGATATTCACTAGCCGGGATGTCATCTTCATTGAAGATCAGTTTATCGATCTCAAGGGAAAAGAACAGAAAGACAACACCTTATAATCCAAAAGCAAACGGGTTGACTGAGAGAGCTAATGGAATCCTATGTAAGATCCTAAACAAGATTATTATTGCACATGCGACTGATTGGGATCAAAAATTACCATCAGTGTTCTGGGCTTATCATAACACAGAAAAGATCACGACAAAGCAAGCACCATACTTTCTTACTTATGGTATGCATCCTATTTTGCCTATTGAATTTGAGGTGACAACTTTTCGTATTCAAGCTCAATGAACAAATGCAAAATGTATTAACGAAAGGTTGACCACTATTGAAGAACTATCTGAAGCTCGTGCAAATTCACAAAAATTAACGGAGGAAATCCAGGAACAACGAAAGAAAAAGTATGACAGTCGAATCGGGAAATGTGATCTTAAAGCTGATGACTTTGCGCTGATCTATGATAGTTGACATCAAAAATTCCCTGAAAAACTTCATATGAGATGGCTTGGACCTTATAAAGTTATAGAGGTGTTTGAGAATGGTTCTGTAAAACTCCAATCACTTGAAGGCGAACTATTACCTACACGAATTAATGGGTCACCAGTTGGCCATTATAGGAAATCAAAGGAAGACTTGATGTTGATTGAGGCTCAACAAAAATTGGAGTTAGCCCAAAAACTACATGAAGAATTGAATCCTTCGTGAATATTCATTCTTGCCTATGTCGTGGTGATGTTTCTATATGTGATGCTGAATATCGATCTTTGAAGTTTTGAAGATGTTTTGAAGTTTGATTCTAGTTCTTATCAACAATTCAAAGATCAAATCAAATCAACATGTTTAAAGAAACAACAAAGGCACATATTCTCTAAGACGAAGAAATATCTAAAGGAAGAAACATATGAAGAAATATCTTTTTGCCTTAACGAAAATCTGAAAAACAGAATGTTTCGCTAATGATCCTCGAAATGAAGATTATATGTTCACGAGGACGTTTCACATTTGAGGAAGGGGATATGTGATGCCACGAAATTGTTAAATATTGCATATCAACCTAAATATGGCATGATATACTTGAAAATGAAGATATGAGCTGGATAAATATAAATCATGAAGAGGCCTAAGTCATTTTTCGAGAATATATCTCCTAAGTACTTGCCTTGTATTTAAGGGCAAGACCTTTAAAAGGAAAGACATTTTCTTGGATAGCCTTTACTAGGTCATCCATGCGAAACGACTAGATATGAATCGACATTTAAACTAGAGTAATTTTAACTCTTAGTTAAATATATCTCTTATGGTATAATTGAGCATATACTCAACCTAATTGTTAACTAGACCTTTTCGCGGGAGCGACGCACCTGTTGTTTTAGAGGTGTGTTTGTTCGCCCCGTAGAACATATATTGCTCACACACTTCAGTCTCAACCATCGAGAGAGAAGAGTTTATGTATTTGTAAGAGGTTGAAGAAGTGAATAGAGTGTTGAGAGTTATTCTCCCTTATCTCTGTTCTTCGCACTGTTGAGTGTGAGTGATCCTGAGTCTACTAGCAATCTCTAACGCATTACATGAATTACTCTCTGGTCAGACGGACTCTCTAGTGCATTATCGTCATTTGTTGTGTATCCGTAAATATGCTCTAAGGAACTGTCTTAAAATCATGTTATTTGTCTGTCGTGGATATTTTCTTTTCAGCACTTGAATAACGTCTACATTTGGTATAGTCTAGTACGATCATTGAATAAAACTATATGTATACATATGAGATGACAGTCCCTGTTTGAAGAATCGAGTCTTTGATCTGTGTTCTTGTTTGTAATTGACATAAATTTCTAACGTGCTCTAAAACTATTTGTGTTCTTTAACCATAACCTTGGACTTAAGTTGTTAAGGACTTCTGTCTAGAAACGAACAGTTCGCGAACACGATTAATCAATTGTCTACACAACCACTAATACATCAAACATTTCTCGACTCTCTGTTGACACCTTAATCATCCGGAGTGCAGTACTGATGTACTACTCTGATAACATCTCACCTATAGAATGCATTTCATTCGATTTGATAGAGGCAAGGCTGTTGTTCTGGATTATTAACACTACACACCCCAACACAAGTAATACTGGTTACATTCTAATGTCTGTTGACAACCAGAATAACACCCGAAGCCACTTCACTCAAAATAAATCATAAATTGTACCAAATACATAACTTTCTAATGCTATCCTCTGTGGGTTCGACAAAATTTGCTACAAAACCTATATTAACCTTCGTGGTATAGTACGACAAACCCCGTCAGGGCCAGGGGTTTTATCTCTATGAAGATTTTTAAGTGCATCAAAAAGCTCTTCTTGAGAGAGAGGAGAAGAAAGGAAAGTGGAGTCATTAATTGTGAGAGGGGAGAAAAAAGAGCGATAAAGAAAGATTTCCATCATTGAAGGAGAGATGGGAGATAAAATAAGATTATACATATTTGAGTCTTCTAAAGAAGAATACAGATGGAACGTCTGTTTCTCTTAGCCAATTCAGGTGAGTTCTCTTGCACAAAATAGCGGCTGTAGAGTGGTTGAGAATTTTGAGTTGATTGGAGGTAGCAATGAAATAATCCGCACGAAGAGAAGGGTTATAGTAGCTCTATCTAGAGAGATGGAGGAAAGGATAAGTTTGAAGGATGACTCGAGAAGAGAGGTAGAGGAAGTGGCAAGTTTTCCTTACTCATGGATAAAGGAACATGAGCAGTAAATGATATCACCTAGGATCGTAAGAGTGGAAATCTTATTGGCAAGGGCAGAACGACCATCTTTCTTCCAGATAAGTGAACTATTCATGATATAGACAGAAGCTGCTTAGTGGTTTTGGAAGGGAAGAGTCTTAGGAAGAGGTTAACAAGGAGGTGGTCCGAAAGAGGAAAAGAGGGGATAGTGGTGCAGGAAATAATGCAGGACCAATTCCCTTTATTAGAGAGATAGAATCTATCGAGTCTAGCCAAGGTAAAAAAGAGAGGCAAGCAACCATTAGTCCATGAATGGAACTGAGGGGGGTTACAAAGTGAGAGAGCATCAGAACAACTGAATCCGTCAATCATATAGTCCCATGCCCTTCTTTCGACATAGGAGATGCAATTTAGGATCGTCCAGAGGATGGATGTACATGTTGAAGTCTCTCGTAATGACCGAAGGAAGTGAACTGGGTGGAGAGATAGCGTTCCAAAGTTCAACACCAGCAAGGAGAGAGTTAGGGGCATGAATGTTAAAAATGTTGAAGGAAAAACCACATTTGGAGACAGTGCAGATATTGACACAACCAACTTCCAGCAGACTCTGGAAACAAGGGTAACCAAACCGCATCGAGTTCCGTCAGCAAGAGTAAAAGGATAATTGAAGTTGCGAGCAAAAGACTTGGTTAACATATCAGGAGGAAACCGCTAAGTTTGGTTTCTTGTAGACAAACAAGTAGGGTCAGAGTGATGAAGAATTAAGAGATAGTGATGAAGAAGAGAGCGACGAATAGGGGAGTTGAGACCTCTTCCATTCCAAGTAATAACATTCATAATCATAGTGTAAAGGAGAAGCGAAAGCATGTCCGCTAAGAGTACAAACATAAGGAGTAACAACTTGTGAGAAAGTCCTCTTTTTGCTCCTAGCTAAGCATGCATAGTGTTCGAAGTCTGTGCTTTAGCATGTGCTAGCGCCTTGAGCGAACTTTGGGTAGAAACTTTGTTGGTTTGATTCTGTCCCATTTTAGAGGGAGGACGCCAAACATGTGGTGTAGTAGGAGAAGCTGACAAAAGGCACTCCTGAGAAAGCTCGTCAAAAGGGCAAGACAAATTATTGATTACTCTTGTGGCCCTTGTCTCCATGTCAACTGAAATGCTATCTAGGGAATTGTTTGACATAGGCCTTACAACCATTAATTGAAGTTGTTGTTCAAGGCCATCTTATTTACTATCGTATTGACTAATTCCATTCTAATTTAGCACCATGGATATATGAGCATTATAATTATTGAGCACATGGGCTAATTACATACAATACATGACACGGATAGAAGGATGTAATACTCATAAAATTTGCGATGTTCAATTTTTGTCACAAGAATGACTATCATCAGATAGATGTCTCAAGGTGCTTATTCACTTTGTGAGATGAGACTCATCGCACCCCATGCCATCTCAATAGAAAAAAAAAACATAAAAAATATTGGCATGATCAGCTTCACAACTTGAGTGAAAGAAACAAAGGACTTCAAAAAAGGTTATACACGATGAAAGTGGCTACATAAAGCAAGGGCCATTCTGGAACCATGTGACCTAGCTGTGTGGAAATCTGCAAAATTGGATCAAGAATGGATCCTAAAATGATCCACAAGAGTGATTGGATGTTAGATACAATTGATCTATCAATCTACACAAGATTTAGATCAATCTAGATCAAATTTACATGAGAAAATCTAACAAGAACAATCATAAATGAAAGGGAATTGTACTTGCTGGTTTCACACATGTGAAAACCTGTCGCATGATTTTTCTCATATTGAAATCAAAAGGTATTTCCATCTCAATAAGGCTAACTACTTGCTTATGGATATAAGTGTCCACTTTGGATGCTTCACTTATTCTCATAAGAAGTTTACAACTTGCCTTTAAGATTGAAAACTTACAATTTTCATCTTTATGAATGAACACATCATTCATGATCTTATTGAAACGAAAAGAATCTACATTGTGAAGACATTTCCATTTTCTTGACTTCATATCCAATGTAAGTTTACAAGGAAAACATGCTTTGCTATACTTTAAGGCATCACACTCAACTAGTATTGCCTTAATCCACCTTTGAGATACGAAAATCTCTTCAAAGCAAAATAGTTCTTCATAAGTTGACATGAGAACATAAATGAAACTATTTTCATTTTGTGATTGCTCCTTATTCTTGATTGATTTCTCTTGGATAATAACAATAAGTTTGAACTTATCCAAAGTTCCAAGCAAAATACTTCCCAAGGACATGAAATAAATCCAAGTTACTTTCATGAAAGTGACATCTACCTTTGCATCTTGAACCAAAAAATGCACTTCCAAATAAAAAACTTCAAAAGTTTTGACACGTGTTGTGATGGACTCTTGAAGACAAATCTTGCAAGTCCTTGTGAGACTCCAAATAATCTCACTCTTGAGATTTAGAATGAATTTGATTTGATTTGACAACAAACTATACCACCAATTTTCACAAAACATAGGATTTACACTAGATCACTCAAACTTGACATATAAAATTAAGATCCAATCACCCCTTTTGGAATCCCCAAAGAATCTCACTCTTGAGATTTGGAATGGATTTGTAATAGTTTGATAACAACCTATGTCAAGAATTTTTCACCAAGCTTTAAAAATCAGACACATAGAGATTCACAAAGATCCCAACGATGCATGAACACTTAAATATGGACTCCTCCTTGTTCTAGACATCCAATGGGATCACAATTTGACCCTCACACTCTCACAAAGAAATTTGAATAGAACTAATTTGAGTTTCATACATACTATATCCATTTTTGCTCAATAAATTGAATTCATTCACCCCTATTGGATTCCACCACTGACTCTACCTCTTAAGAGTTGGAATGAAATTCAAAATCAAAAGTTGTGATTTTTCTCACTAAGATATTGTTCTTCAAAGAGCTAATGCCACTTAGAAAGATTTGATCACTTAGGAGAAGACAAACTCTCCACCAATACCAACACAAAACGAGCTTCTAGATCTTGTCCTCTACAAAGGAAGGAACTCTTAGAAAATTGGATCTCTCTCTACACATTCCATACACACCTCAATGACTCTTTTCAAACCTCACAATCACTCAATGAGTAGGGTTGAACAATATGACTTGGATCTCAATCTCTTTTCTAGAACTCTCAATTGAAGCCAATCTATGTCAAATTCTACAAAAGATTTGCATAGATGCTATATATGCACTAGAAACTCTCAAAGGTTTCACTTAGAGGACAGATCCAAAGATGTTTTCTAGCAAATTGATGCTTCTAAACTTGACCCTATCACTCGAACGAATCTAGAGTGATGGTACAATGGATTTCAACCTCTCACCTTGCATATCACTCCTTCATCTATGATTTTTGGCAATTTTCTCTCTCAACTTTGACATGTACTCAAAAAATCAGAGAAACACATTTAATGCACCTGAATCAAGCTTCAAATTAATTATTTGGATGATCTAATCCAAGAACAAATCATAGAAATAGAATCTCTATAGAAGAAACTTGAATTTGCACTAAAACTCTCTAAATTTGGGTGTATGAGTCAAATTATGCATCAATTTGAATTTTCTCAACCAAAATAGATTTTGTATGGCCCCACACGTGTGGAAGGTACACCTACAGCCTACAATAAGTTTTGGTACATTGAATCTAGCTATCAATTCAAACTCTCTACCTCAAAATTAGCTAGTTTTCACAAACTTGCTAATTTGGGAGATTTAGCATCAAACTGAAGCATAAGGCTCCAAAACTGGTACTATACGTTCTAGCACATGTGAAAAGTACCCCGGCAGCCCACAACAAGTTTTTTTCCATAAATTTTGAGCATACCTATCCTATCCAACTTGCCACATCAAAATTAGCTAGTTTCCAAAAACTTGCTAATTTGGGCTTAGTTTTGGATCAACCCCATCAAATCTTCATAAATCCTCTTGTGCTTGGATCTGATACCATGTGGAAATCTGCAAAATTGGACCAAGAATGGATCCTAAAATGATTCACAAGAGTGATTGGATGTTAGATACAATTGATCTATCATTCTACACAAGATTTAGATCAATCTAGATCAAATTTAGATGAGAAAACCTAACAAGAACAATCATAAATGAAAAGGAATTGTACTTGCTGGTTTCACGTGTGAAAACCTGTCAGAGTACGGAATCCAGCCTGAAATCAAAGTACAGTATGATAGGAACTCAAAACTATCAAGAAAAATCAAGACAAATGATGAAATTGACAAGAATTGCCTCCAAAACCAAGATTGGTGTTGCTTGTTGATTATGGCCAAATGTGGCTCTATATATACAAAAATTGGGAGCTCGTGGTATTGATCATCCCTCTAATCTCACATGTGTGAGGGTGCTTTGTCATGTGATGATTCATCATGCAAAATTGACACTTGGACAAAACCTTCTATTTTGAGCACTTTTGGTCCATTTTTCTTCTATGTAGAGAACTAGGAAAAACTCTTCTAGAAGTGCAAATTGAACTTCCTCAGCTTATTCCACACGTGTGAGCAGACCTCTACACATGGGTTTTGACACTTAATCTCATGATGTGGCTTCATGCAATCTCGAGATTGATGACATGTGGCATATGACTAAAAAACATGATTTTGGCCTTTTTAGCCAATAGAACTTGATTTAAACTATATGTACAAGCTATATGATTGTACTACATGAAAAGTACATCTATTTCACACGTGGGAACAGGCTCCACACATGTGTAATCATCCTATATACATAGATTTGGCCTTGACCAAGCATAATTTTTGCATTTTTCACACTAGCAAACTACAAGGCTCCAAGAACACAAAATACTGCCATCTTCCAACATACTACCATCTTCCAACATGCATAGCAGACATGAACCCTAGACAAGCACCACTACAAAGCTGAACATGTCGGCACCACTTACAAGATCAAGGTGAATATTGTGGTTCTTAAAGAATTGGGAATACTATAAAGAGAAATCAAGCTACATAAACAAGACTAAGCGAAGAATGCCTTATAAAAAAGGTAGATAACATGTGCTATGGGGCTTGTTGGCACCCACATTCAATAGCAAGATAATGTTATAAGATTTCAAGAAGATCTCCAACACCATAAATACTCAATAAAGAGCACAATTTTGTAGTAGAAGCATACAAAAAGTATGGATATTGTGCATTTAAGCCCAACTCTATGCTATAGGCTAGAATGTAATCTAAAATTCTAAGGCCTCAGTTAGCTAGGACCTTACTAGAAATACAATCTTAAGGTGAGATCCAAGAGGTATAATTAGAGACACATTACTATGAGGATGCCCCAACTCTGTACAAATCATTTGTATTCTCATGCATATATTGCCATTTGGAGATTTTGCATCCTCAAGCTCTCCTCCATCCAATGGTGATGTAATGTGATGGTTTTTGTGGTTGAATGGAGATGAGTGTGATGTCAATCCAAAGAGCTTAACATAATTCTTCCTGAATTTCATACCATATTTGGAGTAGGATGGCCAATGTCCTTGCAAATTGTTTTCGTCAAGCTACATTGACCATTATTTTTTTTAGAGAGATATAGATGACACATTAAGTTGATTCCAAATCCACCAACCCCAAAAATATTTAGCATTGTTGGCCTCTTGTAATATTGCATACAAAATTCCTACTTGGGTTCTCGCCAATTGGCTTGCACCTATCCTTAGTAACCTCTCTTAAAATAGTTGGGGTCAGAAGAATCATAATGTATATTGCCCTCAAAGCGTGGGAGTTAATAAATAACATAGTTCTAGAATATGTGGAAGTTATTATTTTTAGGCTTTGTATTTCACTATTTTACAAAAAATATGCATTTGTTAAAATTTGTTAAAGCTTTCTACAACACTACGACCTTAAATATTCACTCTAATATAATGCTCTTACAATCAAATGTGGGATAAAGTGAATTTTTGCGCTTTCCAATCTATTTTTTGTTGAATCTACCAAAAATCCTATCTATGATTTATCAAGCTATCTCCTCTTCAATGGCAGTGCATCCTTGTTATTTTTGGTGATGACCTTGTTGTCATGTTGAGGCTTGATGAGTCTTTGGTAAGCCTATCTTGGAAATTTCATCTCTTTTGCAATTGTTCCTCTTTGGTAGTTAGCATGAACAAATTTAACCTCGTTGTAACTCTCCTCCTAATTAGATGACCTATTCGGGTTTGCATATAGCTACAATTATTAGATGAAGAATAGCAATAATATATAGTGAGGATATAGTGAGGTGAGAGAGAATATCAACAATGATACACAAAGTGAGATGCAACGAATTCTAGTGGTTGATGTGTATTTTAAGGTTTTAACCAACGTTGGTCAACGAAATTTCATTCACATACACATGCACTCCAATTTAGTTTATCTCAAAATAAATGCTTTTTTTAAACTAAAACCCACATATGGTGACTACAGATGCACTCCAATTTAGTTTATCCAAATAAATGCTTTGTTTTAACTAAAACCCACATATGGTGACTATTTTAATCTTTTTCAAAAGATGCTTAAAACGTGACCTTCAAAATGGAAGGCTTGAGAAACTAGGGTTTCTCTGGAATTAGGGTTTTGGGGAGTGAAAATATCAAATATATATAGTGAGATGAGGTGACAGAGATAGAGGTTGGCGAGTGCTTTTTTGTAATTGGGTTTCTTTGTTAAAAGAGAAGGATAGATCGAGTATGGGGAGCTCTAGGCGCTCCTTCAAAAAGAGGAAGGCGAAGGTACGAGTGGGATTACCCAGCAACAAACCTTTCAAAATCAGCGCGCCTCCTGCATTGCACTTACCCAATTCCGGCCACAGGTAACCCCCCCTTCTTGCCCTACAGCAGTCGCCTTAGGGTTTAGCTCAATGTAGTTTGTTGTTTATGATACTAATGTTCATCCTGGTAGCAAGCAGGTTATTATCGGTTTGGGGATGTTGGCGCAGTTTTTTCGATTCAACGCAAATGCAACCTTTGTGTGCTCCTTTTAATTTTCACTGTTCTCGTGCTGTATAGCTTTCCGCAATCAATTTTTTTTCTGAGCGCGAATTCTGTGTACTAGACGGAATGTGCGTATCAACTATCACCTCTCTTACCCTAAACCCCAAAACCTCTCACCTCTCTCCCACGCAATATCTTAAACCCTACCTCCTCTCATCCTAAACTCTGAGCTCTTAATTCTCTCTCACTGTAAACCCTAAACCGTCTCTCACCCAAATTTATCGTGTTTCTTAAACTGTATCACTGCTCTCACCTCCTACAGCCAAAATTCTAATCACCGGCCACCGAAAAGAACAAAGGCTACGTTAGCTGGCTGTCTGTGACAGTAATCAAAGCAGGAAATGCCAACAACAGAGCTCATCAAGACAGCACAAGATACAACAGAGAGACAACTGAAAGGCATGAGTCTATTGATCAGGTTCATCCTCGTTTATACATGTTTTACTATTCTGTGCAGTCTTCGTAGAGCTTTCAGAAAGCTTCCCTTTCTCCTGTGCATGTTTATTCTTTAGTACTTATTCAGGACCCGTACTAGTTGTACGATCACGTCCACTAACTGGCTTACCCGACTGTCTACTTAAGTAACTACCTTATCAGATTTGGTATTGACGTCTGCCCAACACCCTTCTCAAAATGAAATCTGGCTTTCCTGTTACTACTGCTACTCTGCACTGCTCAAACTTTTCGCTGATTAATGTTTTAGTGAGGAACTCGGCCTGGCATGGAACTTGTTGGACACTAACAGAGCTTGATTTCACCATCCTTGACTTTCTCTCAAAAAATGAAGGGGTAGTTCACATCTATGTGCTTACTTCGCTTGTGGAAAACTGTATTTTTGCGTAATGCAATGCATATGTACTGCTATTTCATTGCCCTCATTCTCACCCATATTTGTTAATAACCCCTTCAACCATATCACCTCTCTTGCCGTGTGTCATAGCTATATACTCTGCTTCTGTTGTTCATAATGCTACAGTTGATTGTTTTGAACTGCACCATGTAATTGCTCCTGAGTCCTCACAAATTAGAAAAACATATTCCATTGTAGATATTCTGTGATCCAAATCCCTTGCCAAGTCTGAGTTCACATAGCCATTTACATTTAATCCCTCATTTGCAGTTTATGTTATTCCCAACTACTTTGTCCCATTGAGATAATGAAATATCCTTTTAATGGCCATTCAATGTGCTAAGAAGCTCTTTGCTGCTGCAATATCAGACCCACTTCCATCCATTGCATACAAAGGCTCCCTATCGCCTTCTTATAACATGCTGTCATCATGATACTCCTTTCTTTTTTGGGCACAATTCCTCTCATATTTAGTTTCCTACTTCCAAAGGGGTGGACATAAGCTTACTATCCAAGATATTGAGGCGTTTGAAGTTTCAAGATTTTTTCAATGCATTTAGGTTGTCCAATGATCAATCCATAATTTCCACCCTGGCTTGTTCCTTTTCACATGTATTCCCAAACAATACTCTAGCTCCCTAGTATCTCTCGTATCAAAATTTTCAGTCATTTGTATTTTATAGAGGCTACCACATCATGTCCCCTAGTTGCCCATCACACACCCCTCTCTTCTCATGGAGATGTTAGAGCTCCAGATGAGGCAAGGCCTAGTACTTAGAGTGACGATATTGGATCCTTCATGGCACCACCATCACGACCATTTGTAGCCACCATACCACAGCCACCATCGAGAGGGAGAGGTGTACGGGAAGGCCGTGCACTACATAGCTGGGGGGTAGGGATTATTATGCGTCCAACTTTGCTTGGCAGAGACAGAGGTTGCAGTTCGACAATGGTTCTACACCAGTGATCTCCCATTTCATCTTGCTAAGACCTTGGCATGGAGGAAGATGATGACTACAATATCAGGCAGGTGTGATCAGGGCCTTCTAGTGAGTATCACAGGACAAGAGGACTTGTTGCTCAACAAGGAGTGGTTGAGATCAGCTAGCCCCTCATGAGGGCATGGGCCCAATATGTACTATGCATTGAGCACTCCAGTCATTAATACTCTAGAGTCTGTACCCTTGGGCCACTGCCCTCTTTTAAGTTTTGTCTTTCAAGTTTCAAACTTACTTCTAAGTTATGAGTAGTAAGTATCAAGTACTAAATTGAAAGTTCTAACTTTTAAGTAATGGCTAGTAACTTTTAAGCTGATATATGTCATGACTCATATGAACGTTTAACTTTCAATTTTGATTTCTCGAGAATCAAAATGGAATCTTGAAAGACTTGAATCTTGATCATTTGGTTTTGATGATTGTTACAAATTTCAATCCTCATTGTTGTGAACTAGGTATGGTTGCACCATCATATTTGATGGTTGGAGCAGTGCACAGAAGCGCCACATATTGAATATCTTAGTGTCTTCCTACATGAGGAGTTTATGAGATCCATCGACACTTCTGGGTTGGCAGTGATTGGCAAGAGTACATGTTCATTGTTTACTCATATTTGAGTTACCATTGACCACGTCATGTTGTACAGGTATAATCAATCCAAACTGCAGTGAATATTTATATTATAGGTGGAATACCGCCTTTGAGCAGGATTCAACTTTTTGCTTTCAAAAGCAACCGATCTACCGTCCTGATATAGGATTGCTCCTATGGCATAGTCACTAGCGTCCGTCTCAAGCTCATACGGCTTGTTAGGATCGACCATGTGTAGAATAGGCACTGTAGACACACAATATTTGAGGTTTTTAAAACTCTGATTCATCTCTTCAATCCAAGTAATTGGAGGACTGAATTCATTGTGTCAGCTTGTTCTTTTTGCCCCTTTGAGGACATTCATCAAGGGTAATGCAATTACCGCATAACCTAAGATGAACTTATGAGAAAACCTTGTAAAGCGTAGGAAGGACTTAACCTCACGGATGGTTAGGGGTATATGCCACTCACGAACCTTACGAACTTTATTAGGGTCAGTTTCCAACCCATGGTCCAAAATAACATGACCGAGGTAAACTAGCCTTTTTTAAAAGAACACACATTTGGATTCGTTGGCGAAGAGCTTCTCCTGTCTAAGTAACCTTAAGATAGTCTTGGGATGTTCCTCATGCTCCTCCAATGTCCTACTATAGATGAGAATATCATCTAAGGTAACAATGATGAACCCCTAGATATACCTCACAATATGATTGGCCAAGTGATTTAAAACTCTAAACATGATTGGGCCAATACCATGGTTGACTCCCTTAGAGGGGGGAAGACCCTCAGGAAGCTACTCTGGGAAAAAGTCACTAAACTCTTGTCTAAGTCTTCTAAAGGTTTCGCCTTCCAGCGAATTTTCTTCTTTTTAAATTATTAGACATTAGTGCAAGTTGCATGTTATAATTTTGTAAATTGCATTCTTTGTGAGAAGTATAATCCTTTAACCAACATGAGTATGAATTGCAATCCACAATATTCATGCATTCAACCGTTTCTGAAGCAGAAAGCATATAAGGAGAATAGATGTCCACATTTCCATTCAATTCAATGAGAGAGCCATTATGTAAGAATGACAAACTGTGGGTTACATAGTTTTTCCTTACCAAGTATTACATCTACTTTATCTAGATTCATAATATGAAAGTCTAAATTATCCTTATAGGCTTGAATTTGAACTGGGAGATGAGGGACTATCCGGTCTCATACTTGGCTTTCCGCTCTTGTAGCCAGCTTTACAACATATCAGTGGTCACTTTGCTTTGTTTCCACCTTTAGCCTCTACAATAAATTAGAGCTAATAAAATTGTGTCTAGAACCGTCATCAAATAAAATTGTTACGGCTTGGCCACCAACGACGCAATCAAGTTGTGGGGACCAAAAACTGCCATATTAAAGCAATAATGCTCACAAACAAAATTATTAGCAAAGGAAAGATCGATACATGATATGCTAGAGTTACCTGGCGTCTTAAAAGAAGCCCCTTTAGCTTGCCTCCTTTTCTTCGGGCAATCCTTTGCCATATGACCTGGTTCCATGCAAATGAAGCACAGATTGTCGCTTCTTGCCAGTGTTTCCTCGAAACGCGTTTCGAATGCTGAAACGCGTTCGAAACGGGACGTACGAAACGACCCCGTTTCGAAACGTCGTTTCAGTGTTCGAAACGACTGGGAAAGAGAAAAAAAAAAACCAATTTTTTTTTTCTAAAACCGCGCCATAAGCTTTGTAGTATGTACTGGCAATGGGCAATTCTCACAACCTAATAACCTATCCATGATAGTATCAATAATTGACTGAGGAAAGTGACCATAGTCACCATACACAGCTTCTCCTCTTGAAATTGCATTCTCTAGAGCATTCTCATGAAATTGGATGTATCTACTTGTTACTAGACTGTCTATGACATCCGTAAACCCCAAAAACCGCGCCATAAGCTTTGTAGTATGTACTGGCAATGGGCATGAACAGATTCTCGCAACCTAATAACTTATCCATGACAGTATCAATAATTGATTGAGGAAAGTGACCATAGTCACCATACACAGCTTGTCTTCTTGACAAGAGAGAGAAAGGAGCAAATGGGTGGCAATCCACCACCTCCACCTATTTCACAGGGAATATTGCAGTAGGGGGTTACCTTCCCCCTCCCGTCCATATGGCAGTCCCCCTCGGCAGCCAGCAAGGCACCACGCACCACCCGCACTACAAGGTGGCAGCGCGCCTGCGAACCAGTAAGCTGGACCGCTAGCAGTTGGCTGCTCAGGTGCTAGTGCAATTGCGCAGGCTGCACAGCATTGCTATGCCATCGCACAGCTAGCGCGGTTACCGCTGCCTCAAAAAAAAAATTTCACAAAAAGAAAAAAAAAGTCAAAATCACAATTTTTTTTTGACTGACTGAGGAAAGATAAGAAAAAGCCGAATCCGGGCCTCATGCGGCAAAATAATAAGCAGAGAGTTGCAAAACTTACCGCTTGCCTTTTACGGATCGATCAAACCTGTACACAGAAAACGGTGGCTTTGATACCAAATGTTACATCCCTTATACTGCAAATCGCCATGTGATGGTTACCCATATGGAACCAAACGTCACACGATCCACCCCGTTGTAGGATCCAATCCAGATCCACCCTCCATGCCCTGGCCTGTTATCTGTAACAAGCAAGATCCGATCTCCAACCCTAACAAGGTCCCATACCATTGCTAGAGCCATTAGCCATCTCCTACCCCTAGCTAGCTCACATCTTGGCTGTGCACAAGCGCTCACCATCCACCTTCTCCTAGGTAGATAGAATGAATGGTTGACGAGACCTCCTCCCTTGTATACCTCCAAGGTAGGAGTCTCCAAGCACATTCTAGATCACAACACGTGGCAACCATGCAGGTCCACGAGTCACTGGTCAAGTCAACAGGCCCAGTCGACATCCGGTTTCAAGTTGGGGTTTGGGACCCAAGGGGTTGGGTCCCTAACAGTTGTGCTCACATCTTCATTTTGGGATGAGCACGATCCATTGTTGGGGACCTACAGGCCTATTTACATTGTATAGCACCGCAGATTGAGAGGGTTTCATGTACCCTGAAACCGACCAATCTCAATCTCAATCTCAAGCTGGTGTGAAGAGACACGGAGCTGACCCATAATCCACATCGTAGGTAAAGTGGTAGAAGTGGGGACCCTGATACATCTGTCTCCAAAAATGAAGTCAATAAAAGTCGGGTTTGACACCCAACTGGCCATGCCAGGCTCGCTCAAGGTAAGCTCCATAAATGAATCGTCTGATGTAGTCATGGGTACCAGAAGGAAGAGCGGTGATAGAGATACCGAGTGTGCTAAGAAGTCTGGAGGCCTGAGAGAACCAAGCCACATGGTAGCCCTGACTGTGAAGACGCTGAGATGAAATGAGAGCAGCCTGAGTATATCTCTGCTCAGAGGACTGGAACGCATTGACGTGCTGAATATATGTGATGAGCTGGAATAAGGCATCAAGGTACATAGGCGGAACTGCAAACTCAGCAAGGATGATCTGGTGTGGTACTGAAGGCTTAGCCCGAATCATGCGTGAAAGCATAGCGATCTATAGTCACGAGATACTGGCCCAGTCAGATGAAGTGAGGCCCGTACATCATGCAGCTGATGCATATAGCGCTATAGGAGAAACGATGGTGTCAAAAAGCCGACACTTACTCGAAGCATCTCGAATAGACTTACGGAAGCAAAATCTCTCCAGTTGGGCAAGGGAAGCATGGTCTTTCCCAAGTCTACTAGAAGCTGCCTGTCTCATACTAAATATAGGACCAGTAAAAAGTGTGCCCAAGTAAGTGTAGGATGGAACAATCTCTAACGGCCGACTGTCAAAAAGGAACTCCTGTCTCAACATAAAGCTCCTGGAAGTGTTGAAGACCATCACTTTGGTCTTCACAATGTTCACCCCTATGCCCCATCTGGAACAAAAATCATGAAGACAATCAATCTGTCTCTGTAACCCCTCTCGAGTAGGTGAAAGTAGAACCACATCATCTGCATAAAGAAGAATAGCCATCAAGATGTCACCAATTCTACAACCAGAACCACCGCACTGCTCAATAACTCTCTCCAACTCATCAATATATAATCCAAAAAGTGTAGGGGAGAGGGAACATATCTGTAGAAAGATCAATGTAGGGTGAACCAATACCCTCTACAAAGGAAGAAGGTACTGGAGGGAAATAACAAGCTGCAACAAAGATGTCTCTGTCAAAACCAACGCTATACCCGTCAATGCGGAACCAAATGTACCGTGAGTGTTCCTCATGGCTGATGAACTCAAAAATAGGATGCAGTGACTCTCTATATAGGCAAGCGACCCCACCAGAACCTCTCCCACTAGCAGATCTCATCTCCTGTCGATAGACCGAGTCCCATCTGTATCCTGGAAAAGTTGGTAAACCTCTCTCTTGACTCTCATGAGTCTCCATGAAAAGTAATAAATCTCTCTCACCAAAGTCAAGCAAATCACCAGCAGTGGATGATGAGTGTATGTCGTTACAATTCCAAACTCCAATTTGCAATCGGCATAGATGGGGCCCCAGTATGCTCCCAATACCGGGCGCCCTAATTCCCTATTTCTCAGCATCCTTGGACACATTATCAATGTATCGGATTCGACCATCCCTGTAGATAACACGTCTGCCAGTCGCTCTAGCTTCTTGGAAGGCCTTACGCCTTTCCTCAACCTGTATGTACGTAAGATCATCATCCATATATATTTGAGAACCACGTAGCTTGGCTCTACAGTGCAAAGCATCACGACGGCTCTCCAAGGATGTAAGACGGATGATGAGGGTAGCATTATCTCGGGTTGTTCTCCATGCTGAATCTAAATCTCTATTGTGATGCCCAAGTGTACTTTCAAGGAAACCTTTTGCTTCTTCAAAAGCATTTTGAGTGTTTGCGATGCCCCTTACTCGAATATTGTATGCTTTTTGCTCCTCTCCGAAAGAGAAGCTGAAATAACCGAGGAAATAGGGGCACTTGGTGTGTTACCTTTTTTGATAATGGCTGCCCACGAAAGAGTTTCCTCTTTCTGCTTCTCAATTTTGTCTTCCAATTCTTTAAGTTTGTGCGATGGTTCAGGTGTAGCAAGAAGAGGCTGAGATTTGAGTTCTTTTCTCAGAAGATCCATTCTTGATGCAGCTTGGCGTTGGCTTCTTTGAGAGCAGACATCTCCGTTTTAACCATGTGTAATTCTGTCTTCAAGCCCTGAAAGTCCTGTAATAGCACGCTCAGGCTAGAGGCAAGATAGGACTCCACTGCCTTTGCGGGAGTGTATGGTTCTTGAGAGTAGGAGATAAGAGGAGTTGGATTGACAGGCAATGAAGAAGAGGAGACAGCGAATGGAGATAGGGACTGAGGAAGATAAATCAGATGGGGAAGAAGAAGGGCATGGGTAGGAGGGCTGCTCAGCAGGAGGGACAGTGAAGGGGACAGGGACAGAGGGGGATGCATCAGCGAGGGGGGCAGAATCAGCGAGGAGGGGAGTATTTGGAAATGAGCGAGGGGGACAGGCAGATCAGGAGCGGAGTCAGCAGGGGGGACAGCGAAGGGGGCAGGAGATAGGTCAACAGCAGAGACAGCAGGAGGCCCATTAGGCCGTGGAGGGCTGGCCCGTGGAGAGATGGAGCGACTTGCCTTCTTTCTCGAGGGTGCCATTTCCAGAGAGAGCACTCCAGCTCAGCGCCAGGTTAGCAGCAGCCCGGTGCCACGCTCCAGCGACCTCCACAACCAATAGTTCGATGCAGTTGGGTCGCTGACCTTTTGTAATCTTCCCAGTGATTCTACCTGAACTCCTGGAGATTTAGGATGGTCCTTTGCCCTTTCGACCCGCCGAGAAATCTAAGACCCAGGAATTTGTTGCTCTCTTTCACACTTCGACCTTTGACTCTACAAACTCATTGAAAATGGCATCTTAGCTCATCGATAGACAGCTTCGAGGGCGGCAAATGGAACCTTCTCAAGGTTTGGCAATGACTCAAAAAGACGACTGCTGGCTGGACGAATCCCTTCAAAAGTGTAATGGCTCCAAGGAAGTCTCAGAGCCAAATTGCTCCTTCACAGAGATTGCCTGTCAACAGCGCTTGAATGTGACGTTAGCATTCAGAGATAGCGATGGAGTACTGGCAGGGATAGAGGTTCCTTCACATAGGTGACTAGTAATCCAGGGACGAATCTAGCTCAGATGACAATGAAGGAGGAGACATCATTTTCTGCTCAGGTATGCGCTCAACTGCAGTTGTAGCATAAGTAGTAGAGAATGCGAGCTGCATGAAAGTGATTGGTGACTAATGACTCAAAATGTCAGAGCCCAACAACCAGTGAGTCTGCTCAAAGAAAGATCTGGCTCAGCGATGGCACAGTTGGAACAGTGATTGAGTAAGCTCTTATAGCTAAAAGCATGCTCAAAACCAGTAGCTAATGGTGTGCTCAGGATCAATCTTGAAGTGCGATGGACTGCTAACTGAAAAGGCTCTTGCAGGATAAAAAAGGTTGCTCAAAGTCAGTTGCTCAGTTTTGAAGTGTGATTAGCTCAACGTTCATAGCTCAGGTGCCTCAGAGGAAAGACACCATCGCTGCTTGGTGAGAGAGAGAGAGAGAGAGAGAGAGAGAGAGGGGCTAAATTTGCAAGCATAATTATAACTTATAAGTTATTACTTAGAAGTTAGAAGTTTCAGGAGCACGTCAATGGATTGGCTTGGGTCGATCACCAGAAAGAATTCTGATGGTAGCCAGGGGGAGTCATCATTGATCATAGATCCTCATCCGATGAACTTTAAAGGACCAGCAGCTGATCCCTTCCTCAAAAGCATAGTTGGTAGTTGCTACCTAGTACCTGGAGGCTATAGCCAGGAGCACGCACGTCGCATGCACACTTTCAACTTTGGACTTGGGAGGTATAACTGAACTTCCAAGTTCCAAGTTCCAACCACATGTGGCATGTCACATAAAGAAGTGCTATATCTTTCTCAGCATCCAGATTCCAGAGAGGGCCGAGGCTATGTAGTATGTACTATGTATTTGAGGGTAGTTACAACTTGCTTGACATTAGATAAGGAACTGAGCATGGGGCCAGTAATTATAATTAGTAATCACTAATAGATATTAGATACAACCTTGAAGAGTGCAATCTACAGTCACCAATACAAGTTTGAAGTTACAAGTTTCTACTTAGTAGTTACTAAATAGTAAAGTCTAAAAGTTTTAAAGTTGAAACGCCTGGGCATTAACCCTAAGAATCCAAATTCAAACAGTAAATTTCTTTTAGGGTTGACCATTGTTTAAACTTTATTTGGTATTTACTATTTAATATTGGCCTTCTGTTCAAAAATATTAGTTAATATTGAAGAATTTAAAAACATAGAATAAATGAACCGTGGGCGGTTCACCACGGTTCTGAGAACCGTACGGTTCTCAAAAAAATTTGGCCAGAACCGTGGTGAACCGTGTAGTTATTAATTGTTTTTTTTTTTTTTAGTTCATTTTTTATCAAACATTAATTAATTAATTATTTATGATGAACCGTACTACAGTTCATCAACCGTGGTACGGTTCACCCCACGGTTCTCAGACCCCACGGTTCTGAGAACCGTGGGTACTGTTTAAAAACAAAAAAAATGGTTCAAACCGGTTCCTTGATTCGAACCCAGCAGCCCGATTTGAATCGGTTTGAATAGGACAAATCGGCCCGATTCGAATCGGCTGGAAACATTGCAGCTGATAAGACCTTTTTTCAAGGGAAACGATGAGCTTATCGTATGAAGAGGGTAGTCTGCTAATCAGGATCCCAACCTGATCAGCTTCAAGTATATTATAATATAACCACACCAATGGCTTCCAGTTGTTTTACGAGACTTCCCGAATCCCAGCCATGCAACATACTCCATAATATCAGTTCCTTCACTCATGGTGAACGTAGCCATCTGCCTGCGTAGAATCTTCTTGGCCAGATTTCTTGTTTCATAAAGGCTTCCAAGCTTGGTCCACACTTGTGCAGTCTTGGCACTATGGATTTGTCTAGCAGCCTTGTCAGAAATACATAGACAAATGGTTATGTAGGCCTTCCTTTCACATGCGTTGAACTGCTTGAGCTCCTCAGGAGCAGCACCTGCCTCTAAAGTCTCCATGTATATCCCAAAGGTTTCTCTCCTTAAATATCATCTGAACCCTCCTTTTGCCATTGCATACTCTTTTCCATCAAATTTCGCAATGGATCTTATTTCAATCAGGCTCATCTGCAAGCTGGTTTTTGCGATCCCTATATCACAGTGACGATCACCTAGGTGTTTAGAGAGTTTTCAATAGCAGAAAAATTTGAAGTGGAAGCAATTTCTAAAGAAAATAGTCTAATGGTATCATACGTTGCATGGGTCCTTAACCTGTGAAGAAGTAAGACTATGTTAGCTGGCTATCTGTGACATTAATGAAAGCAAGAAATTAGCAACTAAAGAGCTCATCAAGATAGCACAAGATACAACAGAGAGTCACCTTTAAAGCGTGAATCTATTGATCATGTTCATCCTCTTTTATGTATGTTTTGCTATTCTATGCAGGCTGCATAGAGCCTTCAAGAAGACTTCCCTGTTCACACTATTTCTCCTTTGCAGGGTCATTCTTTACTACTTGTTCACGACCCCTACCACTTATGTGCTCATGTCCACGAACTGGCTTACCCGACTATCTACTTAACTAAATAATGTATGAGATTTGATGTGGACATCTACCCAACAACTCCGTATTGCATGTGGATTTCAACCTGAAACATTTGTCAAACTGTGCCATACATTCTGCTTTAAGATGTGGGTGACAGAATGCTTTGCCTTGAAACCTTAGCTTAAATTAGGGTTCTGATGATGATTCTTTTTATGCATGCGATAGACTTGAATGGAATGACAAGGGGACACGTCTCGCAAATTACCGCTCTTTGGGACTTGTTGCAAATCCAAACTTGCTTGGAGCTCGTTCAGGTTCGGAAGATGTAGTGCAGCTTGCTAGTTTGCAGAAATTCCGTGAAGAGGAACAAATGGATCAGATTGATGGCAGTGACATGGAAGCTGATGGTCAGTCCTCAGATCCTTATAATCCATCAAAGTTATTAGCAGAATAAGCTTCTATCTGTGAAATTAGTTAGAAAGATTATGTGAGGAAAGTGAATGGGATCAAAACAAGTAGACTGTGAGCATGAATTTTCTATCTTGTAATTTGCTACAGAAAAAATTGTTTGTTTCATTAACATCTTACGACACATGTTTTAATAAGCTGTGTACTGACAATATTTTTCATCTCTTTGTTTTTATTTGTTTGTCTTCAATGTCCTCATTTCTGTGGCTGATTAAAGTCTGACTACTCCTGACCTTAAGTAGAAGAAAGGAAATCCTCACCAACCGACCACTCGTTCAAGGATTGCATTTTTATTTTTCCACTATTCACCTTCCTGAGATGATATTTTTTTTTTTCAGATGTTAAATCTGCGCTTGGAAAGAAGAGGAAAGATGGTAAGAGAAATCCATTACAGCGGCTGACATTAATGCAACGAGTTTATGTTGGTCGACTTATTGAGAAGTACGGAAATGATTTTGAGGTAAGTTATTACTTTTGGGTTATGAAAGCTTTTCTTGTCTGATTTACTCCCTTCCATAGCTGGAGACAATAAATTGTAATGATTGGCATATAATCTGTTTTCTCTGTATTAATAATCATTTTCTTGACACTTATGCTTGTTTGTGCAGGCAATGGCAAGAGATATCAAGCTAAATAAAATGCAGCATTCATCAGGTTCATTGAAAAAATTATGTGCTCGGTTTCATGGCTACCATATATTGCCAGATTCTACCCTTAACACCTGAATGTCCATAAGAGGATGATGGGACTGGAGTTTCCACTTTCTGTGGTATACAAGGCTGCTATGTCTTAAAATATCCATTGCATGCTTCCAAGTAATTACAAAAAAAGATCTATTCAAAGATCTATAACCTTGTTAAGCGTGCTTGAGATTAATTCAACTTTCTCACTTCACTGTTATGATGCATTATGACCCCTTCGAGCTCCTAATCTGGAAGGACAATAACGATTTTGAGCTAGCAAGCAAATCTATCTTAATCTGTTCGATACTTATTTGGCAACCTGAGTAATTATCTCACGATGTGATTCCAACACCCTTCTTTGATGAGCTTACTCATATTTTGTTTCGGTTGTACCTTGTTTGTAACACCACCTTCGTCATGATTGAGTCTGCCCTTTACCTCCGGATAAGTGATTGAAACTCAGTATGTTGGTCATTGTGCAAATGTATGAAAGCTAATCTGGACATACATGTGCCAACATGAGTAAGGATTTCACTTTGTATTGCAATGCTATGCAGCAATGTGTCACTGATACATTCCATTCAATGAGACTCCATTTTGAACGGTCCGTTTCAACATGAGGGTTTTGTCATACTTTGGTCCAAGCTGTTTCGTTGAAACATGTTTCATTCAATGAAACTCCATTTTGAAAAGTCCGTTTCAAATGGACCGTTCGAAAATTACGATGTTTAGTAATGCTTTTATTTTTGTGTGGAAGAGTAATGCTTTTATTTTTGTAGGGCTTAAGGAATGAGATAATTTGCACATTAAAATTTAGAATGTGCTTGAAACTTGAAAGCTGAGGGAAAGTGAGTGCGAGGGAGAGATAATTTAGAAGTTAGTGTAGTGTTAGTTTGGAGATTAGTGTTAGAACTTATATTTTTACCAAAATAGAAGGCTAAAAACAAAATCCCCCCAAAAAAGCAACCCCTAAATTAGTTTTGCTACACAATATGGATGACAATAGGTATTACAGGGGGACTTGGAGTTCCAACTTCTGAGTCAAGATTCAAGATTGATCATTAATTAATTATAATCTACATTGCCTAAACACTAGAAAAGCACTTGTTTTCGCCATAATAGGAGGCTAGAAAAGAAATCCTCCCCAAAAGAAAACTCTCAAATCATTTCACGGATGTTTTTTCGGTTCAATATATCTAATGTATGGACTATGTAGTATGGTTCGTGAAAATAGCTATTAGGTGGGTCTTGGGGGATTCGACTCAAGAGTCATAATCTAAGATTGATCGTTGATTATTTATAATTTACATTGTCTAAAGACAAAAGATAAAGTACTTGTTTTTTAAATGCTACAACCAACCCCAACCCCAACACACACCCCCCGCTACCCAAAAAAAAAAAGAAAAAAAAAAAAAGGACCATTTTGTTGTTTCTTTTTCAAGGTTATCATTTGAAATCAATTTCAAACTCGTTTTGAAAAGGTCCGTGAAACATTGCTATGCATGATGATGTCAATGGTCTAAGACTCTTGTGGTTGGACTACATAGGGTCGATGATCTATTCGTCTTTTTTGTTATGTTGATTATTATCCTAGACATAATCTCTCTCTCTCTCTCTCTCTCTCTCTCTCTCTCTCTCTCTCTCTCTCTCTCTCTCATATGTTAGCTCAGAGGCAGAGTCCAGGAGATTGCATGCATTGGGTGGTCAGGCAAGGTTTTGCGATTATTACTCCACTACTGATCATATTTTCACACTTCGAGCTCTCATTGAGAAAGTTAGGCACAGGAAGAAAAAGGTTTACTGTTGTTTTGTGGACTTCAAGAAAGCCTTTGACTTTGTCCCACGCTCTTTTCTTATCCAGCGACTTCGCGACCAGTGTTGAGTGGGTATCAAAATTTTGATATCCATCGGATTATGGTATTGCAGCTTTTTAAAAAATTTAATACCAGTTGGGTATCGATATAAGAGCGTATAGGAGTTGTAGATTGGTATAAATTGGACTGGTATCACAAGGGTGATACTAGTCGGTTATCAACCTAGGTATGAACTTGTATGTAAAGAGTAATATAATAATTTAACATATAAAAAATCCAAAATATCAAAATAAATTTTTAAAAATAGTACTATTGTATCATACCATGGCAAAAATTCAAAAAAATCTCCCAAACCTGGGTATCAATATGAATAGTAAGATAGTTAATATTGGGTGTCCGGTTCTAGACTCTGGTATTAGAATTCATATACCAGTCGGGTAGGTTCTTTGATGCCATGTTGATACCCATTATTGATACCAGTCGCGACCATATATACCCACCCAACAATGTTCGCGACCTAGGTTTTTCGACGAATATTATTCTAGCTGTCATGATTATCTATGAGAGGGTTTTGGGTTGCGTTCGTCATAGCAGTGGCATTTCTGAGCAGATCCGGAGTACTATTGGAGTTAAACATGGATGCTCTCAGTGTGGTGGGGACGGTTGCAGGCTTGGTGACATTCTCGCCATCCTATATGCAGATGATGTGGTGCTAGCCTCTCATACCAGAGAGGGATTACAGAGACAACTGGATTGCTTACACACCTTTTGTACTCAGTGGGATTTAGGGGTGAACCTCTCGAAGACCAAAATCATGGTCTTAATACCTCTCGGGCTTTCATGCAGCGTCAGGAGCTTACCTTCGATGGATATACTTACTTACCTTGGTGTGCTCTTCACTGGTCCTACTTTAGTACGAGATAGGTGACTACTTCTAGACTCGGGAAGGGTCATTCTTCCCTTGTCCAGTTGGAGAGATTCTACTTCCGTAAGTCCATTCGGGATGCCCCGAGTAAGTGCAGACTTTCTGACACTATCGTCACCCCTTCAACCATGTATGCAGTAGAGATATGGTGTACAGGACTCTCCTCCTCACATTGGGCCAGCATTTCACGCTTATAGACCACCATGCTAGCTCGCATGATTCGGACGAAACCCTTTGTCCCACATGAGATCATTCTTGCAGAGTTTGCCACCCCCCCTATCCAGATAAAGACAGCCTTCCAGCTTATCACATACATCTAGAGAGCTCAGGCACTTCCTGATACAGAGCAGAGATACACACGACTTGCACTCATGTCCTCACACCATCTTCAGGCTTAGGGATACTGGTTGTCATGGTTCTCTCAGACATCACACTTCCTCATGGAGACATTCAGTATCACTATCACGGATCCCCCATTGGGTACACACCAGTACATTATTCGACGGTTTTTATACATAGCATATCTTGACCGTACTTGGTGACGCCAATTGGGGGTTAAGCCTGATTACTACCGGATTCACTTTCTGGAGCAGGATGCCGCTGGACTCCCAGTTTTACCTCGATATCTGTCTTCAGGACTATCACACAGTCTCCGCTTCACCTTGGTACAGTTCAAAGTCTCCTCGCACCAGTTGGCTATCGAGACTGGCAGATTCAAGGGTACACCACGAGAGGAGAGATTGCGCTAGCCATGTTCTTTACATGAGGTAGAGTCCGAGGAGCACTTCATCTTTAGATGCCCCATATAATATGCGATCAGAGGGGGATACCACTGTATGTTCCGAGACATGCCTACTACACTCAAATCACTTATTGCATATGAGGATCCTCGTTGTGTTGCGCTCATGATACGAGAGATGGTCTTGTTGTGACAAGGTATGTATCAGTCAGTTCACCAGCGAAGTTATAGCTCTCAGGCTCAAATTACATCATTCTTCTCTAGGAGACGACCACGCCGATACCCCGAGTCGGATGATGATGACGATGATACGCCACCTCATAGATATCAGAGACAATGTGTCACTCACAGTCATGTGGCATCCCGCACTACCCGCACTACCCACCCTGTTATGAGAGCACACCGTTCTCACTTCCTAGACGACGACAACAACGATCCATACTACCTTTTGCTATAGCTCTTATCACATCTTTTTTTTTGCAGTAGTGCTAGATGATATGTTTCTACTCTTAATAGCTATTTTTGCTCCCACTTATGGACATTTTGTAGTTTATAGTTATATTGTTCATCTTTTATGCATAGTTTTCTTTCTTGGAGACGTTTATATACGCTCCCAGGATTACCACATACTTGAGATGTACTCTTATTGGTTTCTCTCTCTCTCTCTCTCTCTCTCTCTCTCTCTCTCTCTCTCTCTCTCTCTCTCTCTCTCTCTCTCTCTCTCTCTCTCTCTCTCTCTCTCTCTCTCTCTCTCTCTCTCTCTCTCTCTCTCTCTCTCTCTCTATATATATATATATATATATATATATATATATATATATATATGCTTTCGCCTTAAGATTGTGTCTATCATCTAGGTTTTGTTGCCCAACATCCATTGAGCATGTTTCACAACAAGTAAGACGACTATGAACGTGGGATTGCTTGCATTGCAAGATGACTAAGCCAAATTCAAATTTGAAAATTTGAATCTTGAAAGCCATTGAGTTTGCTTTTATTTTTGGAGGGGAGATTAAACACATTGGTCAAACTAATGAAAGCTAATGGGGAGTTATAAATTGCTATACATGACTTCAACCCAACTATTGGGCACCGATGTTGTGTGTAGAGATATAGCATATAGTCCATGTTGATCAATATGCGTGGTTGTCAAATTGTAGAAATGAGTAGTCAAGAGGCTATTATGTGAACATTTATTGTAGCTTTATAAATTGGAGATCATCTTTTACATTGAAATATTACCACATGATATTAAACTTCCATTGTCAAGATTGGAGGACATGCAACATTTATGAAGTAATACATTACAAAGGCATACAAATGCACTGTAGTAGTAGCTCTTGGTCCAAACCAATTTGTAAAAGCTTATGTGTGATTGAACTCATTAAGTCTTGTTCAAGTGTTCAGAATAGAAAACAAAAATTGATGTATTGTTATATAGGTTTGAAAGGATTTGATGTACTGTGGGAGTTATGGACTTATCAAAGATTCTCTCTCTCTCTCTCTCTCTCTCTCTCTCTCTCTCTCTCTCTCTCTCTCTCTCTCTCTCTCTCTCTCTCTCTCTAATAGTTGTTACTGTATGGACATCCTTACCAAGCCTACCCCACTTTCGCTCGCTGCGACTACCTTACTTGGGTTTTGCTTTATGGATATCATACCTTTTTTTTGTGATTATTTGTTGAGATGGACGTCCCCATCTTCTCCCAACCCACATTAAATTGCTAGTTAGAATATTGCAAAAATGTCAACTTGAAAAGCATTGTATAGCAATAATTAGTGTGCAAGAAAGTAAAAATATATGTCTCCCTCTCTCTATACATACACAAAGTCACAAACAATGTCATATGTATACACACTTGTGCATGCACGTGTGAATGCACACTTATTCGCTCATTCATATACAATAATACATCTTCAAGAGTAAATGATTGATGGATATGTAGTATTTTGACTATCTTTGAAGCTCTCCATTGGTATATTGTCATGGCTTCTAGGTGGAAAATACAATGTTTGATTACCTCAAAAGTAATTCTCCTTTTCATTCTTCACAAAGGCACTAAGACTATGCCACATACATTAGCACTACTGCTTTTGAAACAACTAGAATTTGTTGAGACGGTCGTATGGCAATTTTTACCCTTGATGTGATAGTAATAAGCTATCATGACGATTTGCTAAACGTTAAGCATTAAGGGGTCATTCCTAGATGAATTTGAACACTTAAATGAGTTTCTATTTTATTTTTTGATCTTTCTAATCTACAACTTTTGTTTGTTGATTAGTTTTTCAACGATTTGAGTACCTTGCATAAGGCAAAGCTTCTCGTGATATGTCAATCACCATGTTTTTTTGGTAGTCAATGTAGTATTTGTTAGAAGGCCAACCCATAGGCATTCACAAATTCTTTGAAAAGAGAAAATCACACATCATTAATATAAAAAATAATAGCAAGGGACCAAACGGATGCATCTCTCTCTCTCTCTCTCTCTCTCTCTCTCTCTCTCTCTCTCTCTCTCTCTCTCTCTCTCTCTCTCTCTCTCTCTCTCTCTCTCTCTCACACACACACACACACACACACACACACACACACGTCTTTTTGACAAAGGAGACTATTTGTTGAGAAATCTAGAAAACATTTTCAAAGTTTGAACTAGATTAGGATGAGAGAACCATAACAAGAGCATTTGAGGTATTTTGGACCCGTAATATCGATACTTGTTAATTTTAAAATAAATTGTTGACACCTCACCAACAACAATTCTTCTTGGATTATTTTTTTTTCAAATCAAATTTTTTTTACAAACACTTTAGGAGTAAAGAATGGTTCCCACAAAAATTTTCTACTTCTATTTATATGCCCCTTCTGCCCCAAAGGTGTGTGTATAAAAAATTCATGTGGAAAAAGAAAATTTTCTACGTTGGGCTGCCGGCCTTGGAAGGGTCTTGGTGGTCGGATTATTTTGAACCATTTCAAAAGGTTTTGCGTTATTATGTATAGTACTCCAAACAAGGTGAAACTTCATGTAGGTGAATCTTAAAGGATCTTCTAGAAATTTTAAGAAGATTAATGTCTGGATGCATCTTAGGATTCTAAAGATTCTACACTTATGTGCATTGAAAAAAATTATAAAATGTCTACAAGAGATTGTAAAGCATTTCAAATCATATAAAAAATTGGTTCTTACGAATCTAATTTTCGAGTTAAATTCATGTCTTACTTTGTATTTCATGTAAGTTGTTTAGAATTATTGGGCCCAAAATCACCAATTGAGAAAGTGTAGTATCTCTTTGAATTCGATTCGAAGGAAAGGTTGGGTTGAGGATGATGAATCTTGGAAAAGAGTTGAAAGCCTGATGAAAATTTTTCCTTCTCAATCGTTGCGATTATTAGTTACGTCTCGAAATTCCATTCAAGACTAGATTTTTAATTAATAACTTTGAGAGGGCGTAGGCACCTCAACTATGACATATGGAACGATAAATGGTGAATGACAATTAGATGCATGATGAGGGACATCATTTGTAACTCGAGTTAGGTGTAGCTTGTTGTAGGGTTGCACAAGCACATGCTTGGCACTCGTAGGGCATTTATACCCTAGTAGTGGCCCGCCTCCTCATTCCTGACATACAGATCTAGGTTACCAGTATTTTTCTCTTTGATCAAATATTTACACCTCAAGGCTCATGGGTGAGGCTTTTGGTTGTTGATCAAAGGTATCTACTTTGGTTGGGTGGTTTGGCTCCATGGTGTCCTTTTGAGTATCCAAGAAGTGATTGATATGAATTTTCATTCAATTGTCAGAAGAAATAATGCCAAGCACTTTTTATTTATATGCGATGTTGGATGTCAGTGTTGAGCATCACATATACTACCATGGCGTGACTTGTTGTTTGAACCATATGCAGCACCTTTGTAATTTGGTAGCGACTATATGTATTGCAAATTTCAATCCATTGGAAAAAACCCCACAATCTTATTTTGAAACTATACTAAATGCGAAGTTTGGTTATATTATTGAATCATGCTTTTCTTAAGAAGAAATAGAGAAATGTATCACACGATTGACCACAAGAGTTTGTGGAACTTTCCTTGCTAGGTTCGTAGACATAGAAGATGCTCAAAACTGACTTACAATAGTCAAAGCAAGGTTCAAAAGGAAATATCTTTTCGAGGAAAGAAAGAGCTATCACAAAGAGGGAAGTTGCTTTTAGTGATATTGGACATATGTTTTTTTTATGCCAAGATGAGCACAATTTACGCTATGCATTGTTAATGTTCCACTTAGTGTTTCCACCCCCGATTCAGAATCGACCTTTTCAGAATCGAATGAATCGGCTTGAATCGTGGTTCTGAACCGGGTCCCTTCCAAAAGAATCGGAAAGAATTGGCAATTTTTTAGATATAATACTAAAAAATATCTAATGCAATATGTATAATGTCTACAATGTGTCTGAAATCTTATAGATGTTAGATTGCTATTGAAAACATATATCTCAAAGTTCACTGTTGTTGGTAGAAAGTTGAAGCCTGAATCTATATTACAAGTGCAGAATTCACAAGTGCACATGACAATGTTGAATGGACACAATTCAAACCTCAAAAACTAGATTGCATGCTCCAACTTCCACTTAACATTGTAATGCATGATTTATTCATGATCCATCATCAAACATCCATCACACAATACACTAGGTAAACATTTGAATACAAATCAGTGTGTGACAAAAGGAAGATAGATCAAATCTAAAGTTGACGGCAAGGTACTGCATTCTCCAAGATATTGGACCCCTTGTTGAGCCCGTCTGTAAAAGGTTCACAATGCACATCTAGCTAGAGGCATTTTTTGTTGAGAACTAAAATTTTCCAAAGCACCTATTGCAAGAATAGATCAACAAAGAATGACCTGGAATACTAGGTTTTTGAAATCAGGCACATAGGTTTCAAAGAGTAGAACAGCATAGTGCATACATCACAGTAAAGTTAAGCTTTTTTGAAAAAGAGGCTTGATGCGTTATGCATTGGACATCGTAAGCATCTAGATTTTTTCAGACACTCTAGATTGATTACTCCTTTCATAAAATACAAAATTGGATATTAGTGTCCATATTCACAAAGAAAGGCACATTGCTCTGCCTATTCCCAACCTTATTCTCTCTTAATGATAAACAGGACCTTAGGATGGTCTTCAACTTGCCAAATTGTTCAGATGTCCCGAGGATCAACTGGTGAAATTCGACCGGCCTATCCCCAAAGCTAAAGTACATTCATTTCAGGAATTCAAATAGCCTCTTTGCAACCTGAAGAAATGAGAACATGAATTTCTGATTAGATAATGAAGACATGTCAGGTTTTCTGAGTGTATGCAAGTATGTGATCTTTCGCTTGACCAAAAACTCTGTTATAATGAGCTTACATATTTATCAACACAAGCCCAGTAATCGAAGTATTGACCAGTGCAATGCTTGTGGCCTGAAGTATCTTCCTCAACTCAGCACCAAATTGCTGCAAGACAGAAATACAAATATGCAAGCAGATGAAATTATGACAAAGAAATGCTAACCTTTGTACTTGTTGTTCTTTGAGTACCAAATGATGCTAACCTTTCATGTGACTGACAGCAAAAATGTGATTCATGTATTACAACATATATGCCAAGCTACCATTTGTAAATCATACAAAAAGAAGAATTTTTTGAACTTGATGATTAACTTTCAAAGGACGTGCTATTAACCCAATCCAGCACTCTGCAACAAGATACATTTCATATGCTTTGGGATATGCCGATCTTGTTGAAGAGTAATGCCTATTTTACCCCTTTGGCTAGGCACTAATTAAGTTGTAAGTTGGACATAACTCATGGGGCATGTTATTAATTAAATACATGAGAACCCCCTTTTGTAGTTGAGTGAATTAGTGTAAGCTTGGCCAAGTAGCTCACTCCTATGGTTAACACCAAGACTTTCTATGCATGTATCTGAGGTGCTTGCCTCACAATGGACTTGGAGGACCCACGCCCTCCTCTCTCTCTCTAGCAATTCATCTCTTCTTCTAACTTTTGGTGTTGTGAAGTGCTTATGCAATTCTCCTTGTATGTGTAGCTAAGTTTCTCAAGCTTTCATAGTTGATCTAGTATTGAAGTTAAGATACTCCATAGCTAGGTCTTGCAAATCATCAGATCTAACCCAAATTAGATTTATTGGAGACTCCGATCTAATTATCTATATGTCTAGTCTAGATGAGTAAAGTGAGCGAAAGCTACCACAAGATGGAGGTAAAGACAGAAGGGCATGCCAAGGTTGGTGCATTGCAAGTGTGTATGAAAACTACAATTTATTACGCATCATGGGAATGTTACGAATCTTGCAAATACTCTTTATATATCCTCTTCGAAGATCTCCTAAATGATGCCAATATCTAAGTGTTGTATGTGAAATTGCCCCGAAAAGCTACTTAGGTACGTTATGTAAGTATCTATCATCAAAGAAATGGATCAAATAAACATGCGCATGAAATTCTAACAAAGAATCAAAGAATATGATGTTCTTGTGATTGCCTTAATAGTGAGTAAAAAAGTGGAAAGATCTTAGTAATTGGATAAATGCAAAGGGATTCATGCAAGATCTCTTCGAGTGCCTTGATTAGATCCATAGACAAGAATCTCGAACAAGCATACTCACCCCATCAGAGATTTAATCATGTGTTTAGAGATGTTCCAGAAACAATGAAAAAGACATCTTTCTTGCAGGACGCCTCGCCTCCACCTTCAAAAAGGCCACGAACAAGCACATCACACTATACAAAACAAGCTTTTCACGAATGTCAAGACTACATTGCTACACACCATAATGACTTAATCCTTCAGATTTATGGACAAATGTCAGCCACAACATTTGGAAGGAAAACAATTTCTCACTATTATAGATGACGCTTGAAGGAGAACATCCACATATCTTATGAACAAAAAGTCAGAGGCATTACAAAAATTCAAAGAACACAGGAACTGGTTAAGAATTAGAAGGGGTTGAGGAAAAAGAAATTGACATAATGGAGAATAAAATTAATGTCGATTCTAGGATAGAGCCTGAACGTAACTAAAAAGAAATGTGCAATCTTTTCTTGTGTCACAGGATTAAGAGTCCTTCTGTGGGTAGATCCCCTAATCATACCTGATGCTTCTATCTCCCTGCCTTGGACACAAGTGTTAAGATGCACCCAAGTCTACATACCAGCAATCCTTTCATCAACCTCACTAAAAAGATGGTGATCTAGCTTGATAACAGACTTCACATTATCACCATTTATCGATGCTGCATCTGCCTCTACAAATTTGTATCAATTATCTTGTCACAATAGCAAGTCTTTTTTTACAGTGCTCATTGAAATGACCAAACTTACCACATAATTCTTTGATATTGATGAATTATTCTCATCTCTTTTCTCACTTTGCTTTGTCCAAACATGAGCCTTTTTGCCCTTCTTGTCACACTCCCATGCTTCCCTTTTACCAATAATTCATGATCCTACACGTTTTGACTTAAAATCCTAACACCCTTCAGGTGCCAAGCTGGGTCGCTTAGACTAGCTTTAGTTATATTTGATAGCATGGCGTTATCTGATGTTATATTCTGATGGTTTGACAAGGTTGCTCCACTTGAGTTGGATGGGGACACAAATTATAACCAACATAGTTGCAAGAACCGCCACTGATTTGTCCTTAGCAGATGCTGAGGTTTTTGTTCTTCTTAAGGTTCTTTTGCCTATCAGTGTGCCAGTACAAGTGCAGTTGTTTATTTTTCAGGGAAAGTCCTGTTACATGTCCTAGATTACTATGCCTCTATCTAAGGCTTTATTGGTGAACATCTATGGAGCTAGTCCCCATTGGTTCCACATGGATTACTTCGTCCATACGTTTTCCATCAGATGGGACCTCCTTTGGTTATTTTTGACATGTTTGGTTATTTTCTATAGTTTGCAATCTCCTTACATGTAGCATTCATGGCGATGCTCTTCTCTAGCTTTACCGATTGGCATGGTATGTTGTTGCTTGGTTCCTATGTATAGTAGAATTCTCCATTCACAGCTGCAGTGTTCCTTCTTATAGCATTTGTTTTGCCAAGTTGGATAATAGAAGCCTAAAGTATACATGGAATATTGTCTTGGTTACGCACATGAACTTCATATTTGCATATAAAGTCCAAGAATGCCAATATGGTAAGCTCATTCTACATTCCAAAAATAGATAAAGAGAGCATACGGGAATAACAACAATCCCAAAAACATGAACTGCAATACAAACCTTGCGTCTCAATCATGCCATATGTGCAATTTGCAAAGTCATCAAGCCTAAATGAATAATGATAGGATACATCATAAATGAAAAGAATCTCGATATAGCAAATGCACCAAATTGGTAGCGCATCTTTAAATTCACCCCAAAAAAGCAAAATCTACAAAATGAAAGGCTTCGAGAAAAAAGTCATGGGACGGACCTTATATGCAAACCATTGTTTGATACACCTCGCCTTTGCTAACTCTTCCAATGCAGGCTTTGGATCAACCACTTCCTCGGCCTCATCAACCCTGATTAGTCCACATAAACTTGAACGCTTCCAGCTCTAAACGCAAAGGACGGACACAGATACACCTTACAAAACATACTGAAGCGTATGGATTGAAAATATATTAATCTGATGATTGCAAGAGCTGCAACAATCGAAAGAATATATTCTAATATATGCCACCACGCTTCTGTGCCTTTGCCAGAACTTAATAAACATGAAATACAAGACAAGGCAAGGGCTTACTTACATGGTTGGAAGGTGACGACAATCGAAGCGACGCTGGCGAGCGAGCGAGAAGCAAAGACGATGGATCGTGAGCCGAAGCCTCTCATATCTACAAGCATTCAGAACTTTCTGGGCAAGCCGAAAGGTGGTTAACATGACCATTACCATGTGACTAAGTGACCAGGCAACTGCTTCATTCGAGCCTGGGAACCTGACGAGCATGGTAGGCTGAGCACAATGGCCCAAATCCATCCACTTCCACTCCTTAAATGCAATATGGGCTTATTTTTACATCTATCAATTTCGAAAGCAAGTTTTTAACTTTAAACTAATGTTAGGGCATGTCATGTGCACGGAGACCACTCATCACGGTACTCACAAACTTCATGATTGCTATAGTCACTTTTGACATTTCTATGTTACCCATGCTTTTATCACAAAAGTGATAAACACATAGTATATTCATAGAGCTTGGAATGGCACTTTGGGTGTTAAGCCAAACTTTCAAGGTCAGATTCCCTTGATATCAATCTTGATTAGCTCACAATTTGCTACAAGAGAAGAGTCTATGGAGAGCTCAAAGATAACACAAGGTGATTGATAGGCAAAATGTATTAAATTGTGATCTCAAACATACTTGTTGGAGTTAATCTCCCTTCACCCTCTGATCCATCTAAATAGTTGCAACTTTATTTCCTACTACTCTCTTTTTCCCCTGTCAATTGCAGAGGCAATTCTATAGAAAAAACACTGGATTCTACATAGGCGAAAAAGCTGAAATCTGCGACATTGCAAATTTATTGACAATTCTATGATTTTTTAGTTGCCTGCAGATTTACACGAAAATGTGAAATTCTCGACACCTGCAGAAATACATTGTATTTCTTGCAAATATCAAAAGGTGATAACGACAGTTTGCTTACGATCAACTTCTACGCCATTTTACAAATTGTAACAAATTGTAATAAGGCTATGTTAGTCATAATCCCTACCATCTATTACAAGATCTGTTAATTGAATAGTTATAAGAAGATTATAAGATGGTTAGTTGGTCAATAAATAGTGACTAAATGCCAACATCAAAGGTGATGCACATAGTAGAGAGCAAGATATCAATCATTGAGAGGTGATCTCAAGAGAATTTTACAATGTACAAATTAGTGTGAGACACATAATGCTACGCTTGTACGATCCTAAGCTATTTCATGATAGACATTGTAGTGATCTATATTCTAGCTTATTCTGCACACCAAATTCATAAAGAATCATTGTACTCAGCTCATTTAATTGAAGCATAAGTAGGATTTTTCTTGCACATTATCATGTCTTGAATTATCTGATTTTATTCACTCTTTCTTGTTTTGATAACACACTACAATCATCATCCTCATTACAACTTCCACAACGATAACGTCTACACATTCCATGGTTGTCTATGACACCTCAAGAAGATAGTAGAACGGATGTCATTGACTCCTACGTTATTAGCTATCAGTTGTTTTACCACAACTTCCATAGTGATATCTGCACTTTCCATGGCTGTCTACGACACCTCAATAAGGTAGTAGAACAGATGTCATTGACTCCTACATTATCAACCATCAGAAGTAGTAATTCATTTTACCTCTAAAAGTTACAAGGTTCTGGCTCATATTAGATCTCAGATATGTTGAAGGTTGTTGTTGTTCTGACTTTAATTCCGCTTTGTCAGTACATTCTGTTTGACTAGATAATTGCACAGGCCACAACACTATAGTTAGGATTTTTAAATCTAACTACAAGAAACTGAAAAGATTCCAATTATGAGATTAAACTTATTCAAGAGATATCAGAATATCCAGTTCATATCATCTCATTTCATCAGTGGTATCAGCACTCTTCTCCAACAATGGTATCTAAGAGCCTCCACTGAATCAACTATCTTCCAAGAGTGGTATCAGAGCCTCAGGTTTCTTGATTAATCTTTTTCATCTGTAACTTCATTTTATATAACATCTGGAAGCCAGAGCTTCAATCAAAATAAATAACTCCACACTTGGCCGCCTAAGTCTTGTATGAAATCACCAACGAAATTTTTTGAGCCACAAAGCTTTGCTAGCTTTAGAGCTCAAGTCTGCAAAAACACCAAGGAGCTACCCAGACGTGAAGACCAAAGCTTCGAGGACTGAAGAGATGACAGTCAAATGTTCGTTGATTGAAGGATACTCGAACACGAAGAAGAAATGTTTATGGACCTAGAAAAGCTCAATGGCGAGGACGAAAGTAGAAGAAGACACGAAGATTGAAAGGCGGCGGATCTTCAGGCTCCAAAGTACAAAGGAGATCGGGAAAGTACAAGGACGGCGTCACTCCTCCACGGACCACCTGGATACCGTTAGGACGTGCCTAATCAATCATTCTTGTAATCTCAGTTTAGCTTAGACCTTTATCCTCCTCCATCTATATCAACATATTGAAAACGAGAGGATCGGTTGAACATCATATAGATGTCCCGAATTTCACTAGTAAGCGAGAAGATTGATGATTCGTGAGAGACATAGATTTTTCTCACGTCAATGCGCTGGGTGGACTTGTCACACAACACTCAAGAATCTCACTGATAATACAATAGATGTTATGCAGATGATTTTCTTATCTTGAATGTTATTGAATGCTTTGATATTAGAATGTTATTTGTTCATAATCAGCTGTTTACCATTCATTTCGCATATTGGTTTCGTCTTGTTGAATGTATAAACGATTTCTAAATAGGTCAGCAGTGCCTGTCCACGCTCTGGAGGATTGTAGATCTATGATAGCAGGCAATAGACCAGCAGACATAATCGAACTCCCATCCGGGTGATTCTCAATAGTGGATTCAGAGCGTTTGACATTCTGGATTTCAATTCTCGTTCAAATTCAACTAATCGAGTCATCCTTCGAAAATAGAATCATTGAGAAATTCAATGGTGAAAACTTCTATATGTGAAATTTCAAAATCAAAATGATTCTAATAGAAAAGGATCTCTAGGAGTTGGTGGATGGAACCCTCCCAAACCAATGGATCCTAATATCCTAGCACAATGGAAGATCAGAAATGGCACAGAACTTGCCACGATCACCCTGAACCTGAGAGACTTCCTCATCTTCCATGTAATTTTCTGTAAGACTTTTCATGAAGCTTGGGAGATTCTTACCTCTCTATATGAAACACAAGATGTTTTGGCATAGCTCTTTCTTAGAAAGAGATTCTTCTCATTCAAGATGACTAAAAATACATCTATCTATGATCACATTAACAATCTCAAAGCTTTAATTAATCAATTATCTGCCATCGATTGTCCAATCTCAAAAAATGATGCAGTCATGACGCTACTTTCAAATTTGTCAGCATCTTATGAGAATTTTATCTGATTCTTCAAAAGGTCAATTTTATTCTCATTCAAAAAGAGATTAGAAGGAAGATGTCCAACCTATCTACTAAAGACAAGCATTGTGTCGTAAAACATGGGGATGACCGGCAGTGGAAGCTCAAAGCTTTGAGCGTAGGCATGTAGGAATGGAAACACAACAGTTAGCAGCAGAAATACTCAAGAAGAATGATTCATACAAATTGCACAAATGAACAATACAGTAGTGAGACAAAAAAATTGCACTCTATTTAATATCAACAATGAGTACAATGGCTTGAAGTAATAACTTCAGCTTGCTGAGCGTGATACCGCTGGCTACAGATAACTCTGATTGAAAAGGAACACACCTACATAGCTTGATTCAACTAGTATATATATTTACAAGTGTTGAGAGACAAATATCTTATAAGCCTTAATGTCATTTACTCCAGTTTTGTATATGTACAAAGTTGGTAACCGCCCTTAGGATATTTGGGTGTCCAGCTGGTTTTGAGTTGTTGATAAGTTGGCGATGTCGGTCTGCCAATGTACCAAAAACCCGGAAAAACCCGAAGGTGCCCTTAGACTGAAGGTATGTAAATCCCAAAGGTGCCTCTAGAGTGGAGGTAGGGAAAAATGCGAAAAAGATGAAGGTGGGCCTGAAATGGATTCCAAGGCATTATGGCCATTGTGTCGCATTTTTTGCAAAGGTGCAAAAAAGGCGAAGGTGTCTTGAAAACATTTAAGGCTCAAAAAATCTCAAAGGAAAAAAATGTGAAGGTCCGAAACATGTAGTCGGCCTTCGGTTTTCAAGATTCTCATTACTTGAACGATTTGTTTAAGGCTGAGCATAAGAAATCTAACACTCCCTCTTAATGTGGATCTTGAAAAACCTTGATCTTCAGATTTTATGAGGAAAAAGTACAAAATGGACCAAGAGTGGATCCTAATATGATCCTCAAGAGGGATTGGATGTTAGATTTACTTGATCTGTCAATCTACTTGAGATTAAGATCAATCTTGATCAATTCTAGACATAAAATCCTAACAAGAACAATCATTAATGAAGGTAGGTGTACTTTCTGGTTTCACACGTGTAAAACGCTGTCTGAGTACAGACTCCAACCTAAAAATCAACTACACTATGATAGAACCTCAAAACAATCAAAACAAATGTAGATAAATGGAGAGAATCACACAAAATTGCTTCCAAAATCAAGATTGATGTCTCACATTGATTATGGCCAAATATGCCTCTATATATACACTTCTTGGAGCTCAAGATACTGATCATGCATCAGATCTCACACGTGTGAGGATGCCTTGTCATCATCATGCAATTTTGACACTTGGATCAAACTTTCCATTTTGGGCATTTTTGGTCCAATTTCCTACTATATGTAGATCTTCATGGAAATCTTCTAGAAGCAAAACCTCGTCTACTTTAGCTATTTCCACACGTGTGAGCTGTCCTCTATACATGGGATGTGACACCTACTCAAAATATTTGGCTCATGCAATCAATAGATTGATGCCATGTGTCATATCTCTAGAAAACTAGTTTTTGGCCATTTTAGCCACTAGAACTTGAATTAAATCATATGTACAACATATATGATTATGGTACATGACAAGTACACTAGTTTCACACGTGGGAATAGGCTCCACACATGTGTGTTTATCCTATATATAAGATTTTGGCCTCTACCAAGCTTATTTTTGCATTTTTCACATTTAACATATCGTTAAATCTGAGATGTTGCTCCTTTGATAGAGCCTTTGTGAAGTAATCTACTGCCATGTAGTTTGTTCTGTAGAAAACCAATGCTACTTCCTTGCTATGAACTTTCTCTCTAAGGTAATGATACATGATTTCAATATGTTTGCTTCGAGAGTGAAATCTCGGATTGAGAGATAATGCTATTGTGCTTTGATTGTCACAATAGATTGTTGTAGGAGGTATTTGTGCAAGGTTGATGTCTACAAGCAGTTGCCTTTGCCATATTGCCTCTTTGGTTGCATTTGTGGCAGCTATGTATTCGGATTTTATTGATGATAATGCAATTGAGGTCTGCTTCCGGCTGTTCCATGAGATTGGCCTCGGTTGTATAAAAATACAAGTCCAGAAGTTGATTTTATGGTGTCGACATCTCCTGCCCAATCCGCATCTGTGTAGGCTTCAAGGATGTTGGCAGTGTGGCTACCTCCGTAGCAGATGCTGAGAGTTTTCGTTGCTTGGATGTACTTCATGACCTTTGTTAGTGCTTTCCAATGAGTTAAGCCTGGATTTGACAGGAACTGGCTAAGTGTACTGATCGAATATGCAAGGTCTGGTCTTACAAGCATTGAATGCTATTTACGCCAGTCTTTGTATATGTACAAAGTAGGTAACCGCCCTTGGGATATTTAGTTGTCCAGCTATTTTTAGGGTTGATGATAAGTTGGCGACGTCGGTTAGCCACTGTTGCGGAAAAACCCGAAAAACTCGAAGGTGCCTTTGAGCAGGGAAGGTATGCAAATCCCGAAGGTGTCTTAAAATTTTTAAGACAGGCCTAAAATGGATTTGGTCATTGTGTCACCTTTTTCGTGAAGGTGCAAAAAATACGAAGAATACGAAAAAAGACGAAAAAGGCGTAAAAGAAGAAGGTGCCTAGAAATGGTTGAGGCACAAAAAAAATCCCGAAGGTGAAAAAATGCGAAGGTCTAAAACATGTAGTTGGCCTTCGGCTATTTTCAGGATGCTCATTACTTGAATGATTTGTTAAGACTGAGCATAAGAAATCTAACACTCCCCCTTAATGTGGATCTTGAAACCCTTGATGAGCCAGATTTAACATATTATTAAATCTGAGATGTTGCTCCTTTGATAGAGCCTTTGTGAAGTAATCTACTGCCATGTAGTTTGTTCAGCAGAAAACCAATGCTACTTCCTTGCTATGCACTTTCTCTCTAATCTGATTTCGATATGTTTGCTTCAAGAGTGAAATATCGGATTGAGAGATAACGCTATTGTGCTTTGATTGTCACAATAAATAGTTGTAGGAAGTGTTTGTGCAAGGTTAATGTTTGCAAGCAGTTGCCTTAGCCAGATCGTCTCTTTGGTTGCATTTGTGCTATGTATTCGGATTCTGTTGATGATAATGCAACTAAGGTCTGCTTCCGGCTGTTCCATGAGATTGGGCCTTGGTTGTATAGAAATACAAATCCAGAAGTTGATTTTCTAGTATCGACATCTCCGGCCCAATCTGCATCTATATAGGCTTCAAGGATGTTGGCAGTCTGGCTGCTTCTGTAGCAAATGCTGAGAGTTTTTGTTGCTTGGATGTACTTCATGACCTTTGTTAGTGCTTTCCAATGAGTTAAGCCTGGATTTGATAGGAACTGGCTAAGTGTAGTGATCGAATATGCAAGGTCTGGTCGTGTGCAGATCAATGCGTACATCAGTGAGCTGATGATGGATTGAAATGCTTCATTTTCTTCTTTTTTGCCTCAGTAGACTGTTCCTTTGAGCTGAAGGTTTTAGAAGACTCCAGATCTGAAATCTGGGAAAACCCTTTGGCGACTAGCCTAGCCTTGTAACGATTTAGCCTTCCTTCAGCGTCGTACTTCGCCTTGAATATCCATTTGCATGGAATTGGGTTTCGATCCTTTGGCAGCTCAGTGACTGTCCATATTTGATTCTCCATTAGAGAATTGAATTCGGTGTCCATCGCTACTTTCCACTAGTTAGCATCAGGAGTAGACATTGCCTCAGAAATGATGGTCGGTTCTTGCACAAAGTAGTAGGCCGGATCATCCTTGAATCTGAGAAAAACTAGGAAAAGAAGCATAAAAAAGACTAATCACTGGTTGTGAGTGTTGGTGGTTTTTACAGGATTTGCATTCAGAGGTTTCTATTGGATTTACAGGTCCATGTTGTATTTTTCAGCAAACTATTAGTGTTTTGCAGGTTAGTGTGAGCCAGTAAGGCCATTCTTTGAATGGTATGAATTACATGAAAGCCTATCTTGTGGTTAAGAAAAGGCAATCTGCAAATCTGAGAGTTTGGAGAAATTTGGACAGCATCTACCCTGTTTTCCAGCCATAAGAAATCTAGTGTTTGTAAATCTGTAAAATATTCTTGCTTATGCATTTGTGGAATCAATGTAAGGCTAAGCAAACTGTGAATGCGCCCTAAATGTCATCCTATCTGCAAAAAAAAAAACAGGCTGAAATAGATTATGGAGACTTTTAGAAAGTATGAAGTGATAGTAATGGCAGATTCGGCCTCCCAGACCGCGCTTCTGTGCCCTGCAAGCTTCAAAAATCTGCTTTAAACAATGTGGACTTATGCTTAAGCTTCTGGCATAAAGAAAAACTTGTTAGGCTTTGTTTTCTGCAAAAAAATGAAGCAGAAAGGAGCCTCATTCGCCTGACAGCGCCCTCAACTATGCCCTTTCACCACCTGGTAACCTGCAAGAGGTGGAGGGATGGCGCATCTCTCTCTCTCTCTCTCTCTCTCTCTCTCTCTCTCTCTCTCTCTCTCTCTCTCTCTCTCTCTCTCTCTCTCTCTCTCTCTCTCTCTCTCTCTCTCTCTCTCTCTCTCTCTCTCTCTCTCTCTCTCTCTCTCTCTCTCTCTCTCTCTCTCTCTCTCTCTCTCTCTCTCTCTCTCTCTCTCTCTCTCTCTCTCTCTCTCTCTCTAGCTTCACGGGTGCACAGGCCCTCTCCTCGCCTACCTTCGGATTTTGATCTGACCCGAGGAGGGAGAGAAATGGTGCGTTGAAGAGGGTTGGGGTTGGTGTTAGGTTAACTTTAAGTTAGCTATTAGATAAACTAAAGTTTTTGCTTGGGGGGGGGGGGGGGGGGGCGGTGGGGGGCTTGGGTGGAAGTGGAGGTTTGTTTAAATTCTCTCACTTTTTGTTTCACTTGTTTAGTATTCCATGGGCTTTTTTTAGTCATAATAGACTACGTAAATGTAAATGCAGTTAATGTGCTTGGAGAATCGTAATGGCTTAAATTGGGATGTTAAATAGATTTTCGATGCATTAACTAGTTTTTTCCGAATTTTTATTGCTTAAGACCTATTTTGCAATGCTCATTGGTATAAATCCTATAAGCACGTTAAGGTCCGGTAAAAACTACATTTTTAAGGACATTGCTTTATTAGGAAAAATATACCCGTAATTAGAATTTTTCGGTTTTTATTTGCAAATTGTAAGGGGTGGCAAATGAAAATTCGCCCGGCATCACTCGACCGTGATGACCCCCTTAAATTTGAAACTCATGGGTGCAAATTTTGAGCTGCGGTGGGTTGGAATTTCATCTTTGCAATAAATAGAAAAAACTTAATGCAAAATCTATTCAACAATTAGCCATTGTGATTTACAACTTGGGCTAACAACCGGAAATTTGTTCCGGCGATTGAAAGCCCCGAAGTTGTTGATGACTGGATAAATCGTTGGCCAAGCTACTTTAGCTTGCACAATGTCCCAGAATAAAAAAGTCAATTTTGTCGGTTTTTTGCTTTGGGTAAGGACTCCTCGTGGTGGAGGACGCAACCCATAGACTTGTGATTGGGCTGAATTCCTGAAGGAATTCCATAAGGCTTTTTCACAATTGACGAATTATATTCGCTTTGTTAACTACATTGGGCAACCGAGAACAGGAATTCTTGGATTTTCTTGTGACCAAGGTGTCATTTTTTCGGAAACAGACACGGCCAAAAACGGCCCAGAAGCCTTTGATGGAAAGAATAAAATGGAACGAAAAAAGTTGTTTCTTGTAGTGCTTGAACCTGTGGGCGTACCAACACTATTTGTTGTTAAGAACAAGAAAAAGTTGGTTCATTCTTCCCCATTTCTAAATCTGTCATTGTGAACCTTACGGTGACCATAAAGATTATGAAAAGGGCGAAGGAATGTTTTGATTTAGTTGAGGTTGGAATTTTCTAATAAATTCTCGAGAACTTCGTATACTTGTATTATTTTTCTAATACTTTGATCAGGAAGTGGAGGGCCTTCATGGAGGAGGAACCTGTGGTATGGGACGCAGGCAATTCCAAAACGAAGATCTGAAACTAACTGGATCAGTTGACCATAGTATGGTCGTAAGTCTTAGTGATGCCAAATACTATCGGTTATCAAACGAGTGTTTTGTCAGAAATTTGAGATATTGATCATGACCCCTTTTTTGGATATCTCAAATTTACAAAACTGGAAACCCGGCAAGCTATTTCTTTATAAAGGATAGATTGGTGAATTTCTTAAGACGTTAATTAGCCTGATTTTTTGTGATTTCTTGGAAGGTAATTTTGATTACCCGTTGACCATGGATGATGTCACAAAAATGGCTAATGAAATTGTTTTCTCTACTTGAATTTTAAAGAAATCCTTTTCTAATTTACGAGTTAATTCACAAGCTTGGTAACGAAGAAGATATTTGGTTTAGTCATTGTGTTGGGACATCATTGATATTTGCTAACAATGATGCAACATTTCTTTGGCTTTCAAGATTTTCTCGTATCTTTTAAACTTCTCCCGAGCAAATCACAAATGATATGCACCCCTTAGAAACTCGTGGCGTTTCCTGTTAAAAAGGGAGAGAAGTAGGAAGAAAAGAGAGCTATCAAGATGAAACATCATCAGAGAATCCAGGAGGAATCTGTTATGGATGACAGACTTGTTTTAGAAATTAAAGACGATAGGATATTAATATATTACAGAGAAATCCTTTATGGATTATAGTAGATATCTGGTTTGAAGAATTAAGGGGAGGAAAATTTAGAAAGTTACTCTTGTGGTTGATAAGTGGCTGATAACAAGTCTGATTGATCTCTTGGTAATTCTATTGCACGATGGGATTTTGTTGAAACTCGTTCCTTGCTAGATATTGTCAACTTGATCTTAGTGTGAACTGAGATCCGCGGGTTGATGCAAGGAAGAAAATTCATGCTAGTAATATATTCTTTTGAGTAAAACTCCGGTTGAGATTTTAGATGTGAAATAGCACTCTTTGTGATCTATATTCCCTTAGAGGATAACCAAGTTGCAGGATTCTCGCTTATGAAAGTGTTGTGTACAGATCAAGAGTTATCTGTAGAGATATGCTATGTAGCGAATCTTTGTGGGATCATTAAAACTTTTTGTACAAATTTTTAATCTTGTGGATCTACAAAGTATTCCATGAACTAAGTTTATTTGCATGCATAAACTAGTTGTTGGTACATATGCATATTGATGAGAATTGTGTTTAAGACAATTTCTCGCTGGGTTATAGTAATTTCTCATTGAGAATTGCTTATTGACCTAGGATTGATTTAGAATCAGATTAAATGTGGTGTTTTGGTACCACACCTAGACATTTAAATATTTTCTAAATCCGATACAACTAATCAAGTCAGAAGCATTACTTCTGAGTTAGTTGAGTTGTGGAAAATCAACAATAGTAATCTCACTTATGGATATTATTGTTGAGTTGTATTGCATATAAGTCACAACATTTATGAGTCGTTTTGGATTCATTTACTGATGGGTGTGCATAGAATACACGAAAACTTTTGGGACTTATCTTTTTTCATTTGAAAAGGATGGAATGCTATCCCGGAAGACTCATGAGAGTTGGATAGTTGTTTGCCAAAAGTTAGAAGTTCACGTAATGAGGTTCCGGTAAATATTAAGTTATTCTAGATTAGAACTTAAGAGGAAAATCTAGACGTATTCTAGATTGGGCCCTAACTTTGGAATGAAATTTGTGCCATTTCTAAAGTAAGGGCGATTTTAGATTGCAATCCTTATATTGGCACCGTGTGTGAGTTGTAAAAGTCTGGAACTTTCCAAATGGAAAGGACTTTTAAGAACAACTCATGTGTCTTTTAAGATTTGTAATACACTCTTATGATTGGTATGGTCTTGGGAATATGGAAAGTTGGGATTGGTAAATCATAACTCAGATTCTAGGACATACCTAATCAATAAAAGTGAATAGTATTCATACCCCGGATGAATAGACAAGATAGTGGAATTTTGGTAATGACTGGCCACCTTACCAAATCGGCTATGTTTATTTGGGTAAAGACCAAGTAATTAAAGTATCCGGTTAGGCTTTATAAATTACCAAAGTGACATTATGAACATTCACGATTCGAAGTTCACTAGTCGCTTTTGGTGGCCGTATTTGCTAAACTAGAGATGACTCTGAACTTAAAGTTCTTCTAATCATTGGTAGTTGTCTTTTTTTATTGAGTATAGGACAAGAATCCGATGAAGTATGATTGACGAATCATAGTTCAGATTCTAGTTATACTTGATCATTTAAAAGAAGGATTACTCGCGTGATCAGAAGATCAGTTAAGATATGTATTCATATTTTCTTAGCAATCTCCTCGAAGAGGAAAATATCCTTGATGGAGATTGAGTTATAGTAAGCATTTGGCTACCGGTTATAGCTCCTGCGTGCTTACGTATAGTTTTAAACCTCTATCACCCATTGTGGTAGAGACGCGGGTGTTCAAGTTTTAGAAAGTAGCAGATTTGCTACATGATATGCAGGAAATGCTACGGATTGCACGTGAGAATGTCTGGGGTACTTAGGATGGGGACCAGCATTATGCAAGTCTAAAAAGATCACCGAGAAACTTCCAAGTCGGAGATTGGGTATTTTTTGATAATCCAAAAGGATTCGAGTGTAATGCATACTGGCAAGCATTATAAGTTGTCCCCTGGATATAGAGGATCGTTTAAGATCTTGAAAAAAATCGGATCCTTAGCTTACCAATCGGAACTCCCGAATGGATCTCAAGTGCATCCCGTATTTCACGTAAGCCGTCTCTGAAAGAGTCTACGTGAAGGAGAGTATCTTGGATTTGGAGATCGATTGGACCTGTTGGATGAACCATCGGGTGTGTCTCCACTTGAACCCGGAAAGATCTTGGATACAAGAACTAAATGATTGAGAAATCGTATAGTTACCGAACATCTGGATTGATGGAAGGGATATACAAATGATGATGATTCCTGAGAACAGGAAGGAAGCTTAAGGAGGAACTTTTTTAGGTTAAGTTCTGAGGATAGAACTTGATTAAGGGGGGAAGAATGTCATGTCCATGACTGGTCTCGGATAGCGTGTCCACGCTAGGGACCAATAGACCAACAATTCGTAAGTTAATTGTGACTATAAGGGAATTGGGGCCCTTATGTGTACATGGTCATAATTAATGGTTGTAGGTCTAAACACTTGATGGTGGATTGGTATGGTCTATCAGTGAGTCGTTGGGAAACTGGATGACGTGGCCCAAATAGGCTGCAGAGGTGTCCAATGAGGTGTCACAGTGCACTACTAGTGGTGCATGGGCCTTGCAGGATATAAGTATGTCTATTGGGCTCTCACTAGTGTATGCTTGATAGCATAACCAGTGGCAGGATGTTGTTGGTGTGATGCCTCATTCCTCTCTAATTGATTGATCCATAGCTTGGGGGCTAGATCCGTTCGATCTAGATTGGTTGGGTTGGTTGGGTTGGTTTGTCCACCATCAAGTTTCCTTGTGTTGCTTTTGATTGGCATGCTTAGAATAGGATCCTTGGATTTAGGACTTTATAGTTGCTTTCCATACAAAACCAGCAAGCTACTGTATTTCACACGTGTGGATCTGAAAATAGCAATTATAGATCATTCTACACATAAAATTGCATGCAATCACCAATATAGTGCACCAATGGATAGTAGAACCCAAGAGAACCATGTATAAGCATGAAATGAGATAGAGAAGAGAGAATATCACTCTCTCCACGAGTTACATCCTTTTATAACAGGTCCAAACCCTATGTGGCCACTTGGCGTTCCCTCCAAAATGCTAACCCTACTATTTTTGGGTCTAGATTCAATGTACCCAACTATTCAAATTTGAATCTCCTAAAATTCACCTCCAAACTTTTTCACACTTTTAAAAAGTGTTTATTCAAATGAAATAGACTAATGAACTTTGAAAAGTTATTCATTAAGTCTAAAACAAGTTTTGGCCTCAATATGGAAATATTGACAAAATGATCAAACTAGTTGAATCTTTCACACTCCCTCTTCAACTAGTTTTAGCATAGACTTTGATAACACTCCAAGTGATGTCCTACGCTTCATGAACAAGTCTTTTCCCAATGCTTTGGTGAAGATATCAGCTACACATTCCCTTGAAGACACATGTTGAAGCTCCACCTCCTTTGCAATGACTTGTTCCCTCACAAAATGTTGCAATATCATTTCAATGAGCCATGAAGAATCATATAGAATGAAAATGAGATGATTCCTCCATGATTCCAACTCTGAACTCTTTGGAAAAATAGAACAAACAAACAATAAATGTGAGTGATCAACTTTTGCTTGCTTATTTTCTCTTTCTTGGTCCTTTGTTGCCATGCATCCACCATGACACTCCATGAATGAGCCTTCATCTTCATCTTGCCACAAGATGCCATCACCGCTTGATGACTTGGCCATGAATGAGTGACATAATGAACCTCCAATAGCTTCATTTCTATAAACAAAACCAGCCAAGAATTCTAGTATAAATCCAACATCAAAACAATGCTCACCAATGTAGCTAGTTTTACCATATCTTGACAATTTGCACACATCCACATGAAAATGCTCAAACATGAGATAGAACAAGTAAAGTAAACTTGAAAAACACTTCCTTGCTGCTCCTTTGACCTTACTTGAGTCTTCAATAAGCTGCAAAAACAGATCCATAACATATTTGCCAGTTACCTCTCCTTTGATGCTCTTGACTAGCTCCAAATTGCCAACTTCCCTTTTGACTAGTTGAAGCCCTTTGAGGTCAACCTCTTGATCTTCAACTTGACCATCAAAGTCATTGAGAAAAATTTGTTTTCCAGATCCATTACTTGCTTTTATAGCAAGATAACATCCATGCCCTGGCATAGCACCATCTACACAAGAAGATCCTCCAAAAGATGTTCCACTCTTCCTAAGAGCTCGATACTCAAGATCCATTGCTTGGATCCACTCCTCTTCTTTCCTTGCTTGATCTACACTTGTAGGTTCATCCAAAGAGGTTAGGAAAGCAAACATAATTTCTAGAAACTACTTGCTTACCCTTTTGATCATATGTGAGCCTTGAAGGTACTTGTCTTTCCCTTGATGTTCTCCTTGGCTTTTGACTTGATGAAGGTCCATCATCATCACCATCCAAAGTAGGATCCTTTTCATCAACATCAAGAATGTTAGATCCATCCACACTACCTTCAATCATGCTTGAAGACACTTTTGGAATGTTCCCCTCATAAAAAATGACATCTCTACCAACAATCACTTTGTTAGTAGAAGGAATGTAAACCTTGTAGGCTTTACTCACCTCACTATATCCAACAAAAATATCTCTTCTTGCAGATGGATCCTCCTTGGTCCTATCATCAAGAGTAATGTTGACATAGCATGTGCATCCAAAGGTTCTTAGAAAGTTGACACTCGGCCTCCTCTTGAATAGCATCTCAAAAGTTGTCCTTCCATCCAAAATAGCACTCGGCCACCTATTGCACAAGAAATTGGCACACAACAAAGCTTGATCACAAAATGGTTTGTCAAGATTAGCATTTAACCTCATAGCTTTAGCACTTTCACATAAAGTCCTATTCTTCCTTTCAGCCACTCCATTTTGTTGTGGGGTCCTTGATGTTGTATACTCCGTCTTGATCCCATGCTCGACACAAAATCCTTGAACTTGGTAGATATGTACTACCACCATTGTCAATTCTTAAGCACTTGATCTTTGTGGAAAATTGGTTCTCCCTTGAATTCTTGAACTTGATAAAGACATCATACACTTCATCCTTGCTCTTTAGTAGATAGATCCAACAAAGTCTTCCAAATCATCAATCAATGTCACATACATCTTAGCTCCACTATTGTTAACTGTAGTAAATCCATGAATATCCGAATGTACAAGTTGAAAAGGCTTTGTAGATTTAGATATAGATCTAGTATAAGGTAGTCTATGTGACTTAGACAAAGCACAAGACTCACAAACATGTTTGATGCCACTTAAGGAACTTGGAAGACCTATCACAATCTTCTTCCTAGCCATTACCTCCAACGACTTGAAGTTGAGGTGTCCCATCCTTTTATGCCAAACCTCTTGAATAGGTATTTGCTCTCTTGCAACACATCCAACTTGGTTAGCAATAACACAAGCATCTAGTTTGAACAACTTTCATTGTCTTTTACCTTTTCCAATCAAGACATCCTTCCTTTTGATCATACAAGCATCTCCATCAAACTCAACCTTGAGGCCTTTACTTAGCATTTGATTCACACTAAGAAAATTATTGGTAATAGATGGAATAAACAAGACATCCCCAAATGAACATTCCTATTTGTAGAGAGAGAGATAGGAATTGTGCCAATCCCTTTGATTGCACACTCACCATCATGGGTCGTGTAGATCACCATCTTTTCATCTCCGTATGCCAACAAAGAAATAAACTACTCTTTGTGAAAGGTCATGTGTGAACTTGCTCCACTATCAATCCACCAAGGATCTAGATTTCCATCATTAGCAAACATACATGAAGACATCACAAAAGCATCATCATTTGCATCTTGAACAACCAAACCTGTTGGATTTATTCCCTCTACTCTCCTTAAATCCCATTTTAATCTACTTCCATTCATGCTACATATTTACTAACGTTGTCACGCAGTCTACATATTTACACGCAAATTCGCACGGACGAAGAAAAGGCGAAAGAATCGCGACACTATGTTTTTACACGTGTTATGGTGACAGACGAAAAGTGGACACTATCTTACAAAATGCCAAAGGTGCCCTAAAAGCAAAGACACCCTGTAAATCTAATCCTAAGCTACTCGTAAGAGTGACGCACTTTTTGCATTGTCATCACCAATGATCACTTCAGCACTGACTGACGTCGCACCCTTTTCACGTTCACCCCATGCAGTTGTGCTAATAGATTGGACAACGATTGCAGCCACCCACAATCTCATACATACATCACATCCACTCTGTACTTTCCACATCTACACACCTATAATATAATGTATATATATTGGGGTGGATACCATTTGTGTATTCACATTAATGAGTGAATGAGTTGATGAATGAGATGAAGTAGATGCCTTGCGCATTGATTCTTGATTGTCAACAATAAGGTTTTATTCCTTTATAGATTGTATAAGCTTCGTAGGGCATGCGGTTTTGTCCGCTATTATCTTGGGCTCTACCGCATTATTGACATGTATACATGATATACTTAATCTGATATAGTTTTTTGTTCTTCGTTCAGATCTATGTTAATATTGCTATGCTTATCATTCATTCTGTCTGATCTTTCTAGTTGTTCTTTCTGGTAATAGACGACTAACATTTAGTCTTGTCTTTCATGAATCATTCACGACTAATTATTAGTCGAGCGCCGTCTAGCTCTTTGCGAATCATTCGTGACGAAAAGTTTGTCTTACTATTCGCGACAAACCATTCTTCTGGAGCTTCATTCATTTATTAAAGTTTGGCTACGTAATCAAGAACGACTGTGATTCCCATCACTACCATTTTGTTCGTTCTGATAGGCGTAGTCATGCTTATGGAGAGAGTCCTATAGCTCGTTCCGCTGCGCACGAACATTTTCTGTTCGAGTTCGTTTCTCGTTTCATGTTCGTCTTACCTCTTTGAGCTTATTTTTTGTTTCTAACATACGACACCTTTTATCAACTCTTTCATCTCTCTCTCTCTCCAACATGGTATCAGAGCTATTTTCATAACTTGATAAGCTTCCACAGTACAAGACTCTACTAGCCGATAGAGTAATTGTTTTCTTGTTTAGTATTTTTCAGTATCAGATTTTCATACTTAAGTCACTGATAGTTTCTCCTATCACTCAGACTAACTCTTCCACATGGATTCTCAAGGAAAAGCCAGTCCTATCATGGACAAGCTTGATGGAGCCAATTACCATCTGTGGAAAGTCAAGATGAAAACTGTACTAATGGCAAAAGAATTGTACGACGTTGTTACAGGTGCAAAAGGGAAACCCAAAACGGACGACGCGACAATCGCCAGATGGAAGCTGAAGGATGGAAATGCTTTCGCGCTGATCATCCTCAACATCACGGACACCCAGATCGGCCATGTATCCGAGGCTCAGACATCGAAAGAAGTCTGGGACATCTTGAGCACACTATACGAAGTGCGAGATATAGCTTCCAAGCTACATCTTAGGAAGAAATTCTACTCCCTGAAGATGATGAATGGTGATTCTTTGCAGAATCACATTAATCAATTCAAGAACCTGCTAAGACAAATGGCCACTGTCGGATCTATCATAGACGATCAAGACACAGTGATGCAATTGCTTACAAGCTTGCCAAGTTCTTACAACAGTTGGGTGATGATCATGGCTCATCCAAAATTGACTCTTTCGAGAGTCATTACTATGTTGTTATAGGAAGACACGCGAAGGAACGAAGCCTCAAGCTGATTCTCATGCCTTGTACACCAACAAGAGCACAACAAAGCAGAAGAAGAAGAAAGGCCCGAAGCAATCAAAGCCAGACCAGAAACTAGCTCAGCACAAGGAACAATCGAATCCACAGACAAAGATACAAAACACAAAATACAAGACTGCTGAATACTTCAAGCGAAGAACAATAGCAAAGGGCAGTCGAATCAAGTGGCAAATGCAGCTGTAGAAGCTCCACAGCCTATTCAAGAAGCGGATCATGATGCTTTCATGACCAATCGTCAAGGAGCATCTGGCGACAGTTCTTGGTTTTTGGATTCCGGAGCCACTCAGCACATGACTAGTCTCATTGGCTATTTCGAGTCCTATACACCTTACAGTACTCAAAAATTTCTTTACCTTGGCGACAATAGCATACAAGCTATAAAAGGTGAAGGCACTGTAAGATTATGCTTTGCAAATGATCATTCTAAGCTACTCTCTAAAGTCTTGTATGTACCAAAGTTATCTACGAATCTGCTCTCTGTAAGCAGAATCACAGATCTAGGACATAGAGTAGAGTTCGAATGTGATCAATGTAAAGTAGTTGATAGGACAGACAAGATCCTAGCACTCGGAAAGAGGCATGGATACTTGTATAAGTTGAGTTCATTGTTTTTCTGCCTCTAGTCAGGCTCTCGGTACTTCAATTCATTCAAATAAAGGTCTACTTTGGCATTATAGACTTGGTCATTTAAATCATGTTGTTGTACAACAAATGTCTAGACAATTTATTGTTCTTAATCTCGACTATCCTCACAAAAAAATCGAATTACCAGTCTGTCAAGACTGTCTAGTTGGTAAACAGACTAGGAAACCATTTAAGTCAAGCCATCAGCATGTTGCTAGAGGATTGCTAGATGTTGTACATTCAGATATTTGTTGCCCGATGAAAAATCCTTCGCTGAAGGATGCCAAGTATTTTATAACCTTTATTGACGAATTCTCCAGAAGGACTATGGTGTACTTTATAAAGAAGAAATCAGAAGCCTTTAACTGCTTCAGAATCTTCAAGGAGCATGTAGAAAAGGAGACTGGAAGGACGATCAAGGCCCTAAGGTCAGACAACAGTGGAGAATATATATATCTCTGTCGAGTTAGGGAGTACTGCCAAAGCCAAGGCATTGAGCAGCAATTCATCACTCCTTACAGTCCTCAGTCTAATGGCTTAGTTGAGAGGAAGAACCGTACTCTGGTCGAATCTGCTAAATGTATGCTATCGCATGCATTGTTGCCCAAGAGATTTTGGCCTGAAGCTGTCTCCACTACAACTTACATCCAGAACAGATGTTTGACCAAGGCCCTCTCAGACAAGACACCCCACGAGATGTGGATAGGCTCTAAGTCTTCTTTGAAGAACCTAAGAGTGTTTGGGTGCATTGCCTATGCGCAGATCCCAAAGGACACAAGGAAGAAATTGGACTTCCAAGGTCTCAAGACCATCCTGATCGGATATACTTCGTTTGATAACACTTACAAGCTATGCGATCCTGATACCCAGCGAATCTTGTATAGCCGGGATACAGTCTTTATCGAGGATCAATTCGTCGACCTCAAAGGCAAGGATATTGCTCAAGAAGAACCTTCATCACCTGCCGTTGACACGACAGTCCGAGCTTATGGCTCAGGCGTATGTATTATTGACCCACTTCGAGACAACGAATCAGACGAAGATGTTGCTGCTTCCCAGCAACAAGTCCCAGGAGCAGTTCATCAGTTGAATCCTCCCAGAAGATCAAGCCGAGTGCGTACGTACCAGCCCACAAGGTATACTCATGAGTCTGCCTGTCTCTTAATGCAGGAACCGACGATAGTCAAAGAGGCACTTAGCCAACCAGACTCTGATCTCTGGAGAGAAGCCATGGACAAAGAATATTTCTCTCTGATCAAGAATCAGACATGGTCATTAGTCGAAGCTCATATTGGCTGTAATATCATTGATTGCAAATGGATCTTTAAGATCAAATATAATGCCAACGGAACAATTGATTGAAGGAAGGCTAGACTAGTAGCACGAGGATTCACCCAGATCCCGAATGTCAACTACAGTGAGACTTTTAGTCCAATCATCAAACATTCGTCGATCCTAATGCTCTTGTCTTATTTTGCAGCTGCCGACTTCGAAGTACATCAACTTGATGTACAAACAGCCTATCTGAATGGAGTTATACAAGAAGATATCTACATGATCTAGCCCGAAGGATACGTTCTGAAAGGCATGAAGAATCGTGTCTGTAAACTCCACAAAGTACTGTACGGCTTGAAACAGTCTGCCAGGGCTTGGTTTCAGAGGATCAACACATTCCTCATTGAACAAGGATTCAAACCAAGCACTATTGATTGCAATGTCTATTTGAAGTCAGTGCATCAATTCTTCATTATCATCACCTTGTACGTGGATGATACGTTGCTCTTCAGCAACGATACCAATATGGTTAAGGATTTAAAACAGACGTTGTTCTTAGAATTGACATGACTGATCTGGGTGAAGCTCACTTCTGTCTGGGAATTCAAATCCACAGAGACAGAGCAAATCGACTGATTTACATCACTCAACAAAGGTATCTTCATAATGTTTTTAACAGATACAATTTGATGAATTGTAAATTAGCTCACTCACCAATGGATCCAGACCTGCATTTGTCAAAGGACCAATGTTCCCAGACCAAGCAGGAAGAGGAGCAAATGAGAGAGTATCTGTATTGATCGATACTAGAATCTCTCATGTACGCAATGGTCTGTACAAGACCAGATATCTCTTTTGCTGTTAGCTCACTCAGCCAATACATGGCTAATCCTGGCATTACCCATTGGAAGGCTCTTATTCGAGTCATGAGGTATATTCGAACTACCATGGACCAGTGCATCTGCTATGGAGATGTCAACAACGACAATCTTCATTAGCTCAGTGGTTATTCTGATGCAAGCTAGGGAGGAGATGCAGACAATCGTAAGTCCACATCTAGATTTACATTATTCTTCAACGACGATCCTATTTCGTAAAACAGTCGTAAGCAAACCTCTATTGTACTTTTTTCTATCAAAGCAGAATACGTTGTTGTTTCTCAATCTATTAAGGAAGCGTTTTATTTGAGAAATTTGCTGTCAAACATCAATTTGTATCAATACAACCGTAAATCTAATCCTAAGGCTACTTGTAAGAGTGACGCACTTTTTGCATTGTCATCACTAACGATCACTTCAGCACTGACTGACGTCGCACCCTTTTCATGCTCACCCCATGCAGCTGCGCTAACAGATTGGACAACGACTGCAGCCACCCAAGATCTCTTACAGACAGCACATCCACTCTGTACTTTCCACATCTGCACACCTATAATATAATGTATATATACTGGATACCATTTGTGTATTCACGTTAATGAGTGAATGAGTTGATGAATGAGACGAAGTAGATGCCTTGTGCATTGATTCTTGATTGTCAGCAATAAGGTTTTATTCCTTTACAAATTGTATAAGCTTCGTAGGACACGTGGTTTCGTCCGCTATTGTCTTTTGCTCTACCACATTATTGACATGTATACATGATATACTTAATCTGATACAGTTCTTTGTTCTGCGTTCAGATCTATGTTAATATTGCTATGCTTATCATTCATTCTATCTGATCTTTCTAGTTGTTATTTCTCATTTGAAAATTGAAAGCAAATAAATCCTTGGCCTTCGATCTTGTGTGAACTTTGTCATGTACTATTAGTACATCCATGCAAGATAATATCCAATGTAAGCTTTGTAGGCCCAAAAGGAGCTATTAGCCTTAAGAACAAGGCGGTTCCCTCTTTAGGCCCTCCAAAGTAATTAATAAGGATAATAGGCCAATAAGGGCCCAATGTAGTTTAGATAATACTTAACAAGGGCTGACTATCTCTCAAGATAGTTATGTTTAGTTAAGTAAGAGCATTGTCTATAACTAGGCAAGAGACATCAATTTGTGAATCTTTTTGGCTCATTTGCAAGTGAGGGCTTCTAGCTTCTTTGTGAATGTGAGCCATAGGGATCTCTATTGCTAGGTCTCATGTGCCCTATCCACATGAATCATTGCTCATGTTCATAGCTTGTACTCTTTCAATTACTAATGTGATTCCATTGTGATCTCATTGTTTCTAGCATTCTATTGATAAATCATGATTGTATTGTTCTCTTCTTGCTTTTAGCTTTACTTCATTGTTATTGCTATTAGTTTGGGATTTGGCACATGACATTTTTTGGTATCAGAGCATAGATCCTAAATTCTTGATGATTCTATGCGAATTTCATTAGATTTGATAAGTTTATTGCATTTGTAGCTTTCTTTTAACTAGTTTTTAAGTTTGAGAATTCTAGGTCTGTACAAATCAATTTTTGACATTCAAATTTGTTTTGTTTCAATAATTTTGTAAAGCTTTGTCTTAGCTTTCATTTGCACCAATTTGCAAGCAATTTGGGTAAGAGATGCAAAATTTATTGCAATTTTTCCAAAAGCTGTCAAAATAGGTGACTAAAAATTCTCTTTCACTTTGTTTGAATTTTTCAGATTTGATTTGAGATTTAATCTCAAGTTTCTTTATGTAGGATTTTAGAGCATTGTCTTAGCTTTGATATGATCCATATAACAGGTCATTTGGATTAGTATCCAAAGAGTTATGACAATTCTTGATTCCTAGCTCTAGTTTTGCTAGTTTTTCTTCTTCAAAATTTTCAAACCTGTTCTGTTGTAATTTTGACCAATCAAATCACATTCAATCATTGATCTGATCCTATAGGCTGATAGAGCTTGTTGTTAGCTTGAGCTTGTGTGATTTGGATCAATATTGAGTTATTATCAAATTAGTGGAGATTTGTCAGACTAGCCAGAATTCTGAAAAAAAAATTTACAAGTGAGAGAGAAGCACTTCAACACTTCAAATTTGAAGTTTGGTGCCTGTTGTAAATTTTTTTTCGATTTCTTCAATTTGAAGTTTAATTAAGAAAAAACTAACCCTACCTTTCCAGCCCTAATATTACTCCACGTGACCTAAACCTAATCTAACCTAACCTAGCCTAATCCTAAGGCAAGCATACCGCACACTCCACAGAGATATCTGCACTGCTCCCAAATTGAGGTATCTGTTGCCTCCTCGCTTTAGATCAAGGCTAATTGCAATCATGCCTGGGTGGAAATCAAAGCTTTCCTTGATCAGATTCAAAATTTGAGAGTCAAGGATCTTCTCCGTGCCGTAGGTGTGAACAAACACAAAAAGTGGTTGTGGAACTCCTATGGCATAGGATACTTGCACAATGCAACGACGACCTAGACCTGCTGTAACAATGCTCTTTGCTGCTTGTCGAACAATGTATGCACCACTGCGGTCCACTTTTGTTGGATCCCTTCCAGAAAATGCGCCACCTCCATGAGCAAGCAATCAGATCAGTCTCCAGCATTTGAGTGTGTAGCCATCAATTTTGCTCTTCTAATTGCTTGATGTGACGCTCGAAAATCAACAGTAACCCATCCTTCTCCCTAAGAATATTCAAAAGCATCACACTACCTTCTCTCGGGTCATTTCTGATTCACTGGAAAAAAGACGATTAATAGCTAGATGACTTAATTCCAGCGCGGTCACTGAATCAACAGTAGATTGCTTTCTGTTGATCTTGCCCTCATGAGCAATGCATCGTTATTGTGCATCCAATCTAGCATAGGCTGTTGTGAGAACTGAGATCTGGTCCGCGGCTCGGTCGAGATCCTTCACGCCTCACTTCCGGTCCGGTTGAGATCACTTCCTCACGCCTCACTTTCGGTCCGGCTGTGATCACTTCCTCACGCCTCTCTTCTGACCCGCCGGTCGAGATCCGGTCCGCCAATTGAGAAAAAAAAATTATTGCCAAATTTTTTAATTTTTTTTAAGATTCTCACAAGTTCTTCAATGAGCACTCCAACATATCATGGACTTCAAGTTTTATTGAATACAAATTTGTAATTTTCTTTAACATCCTTTTTCAAAGTTGTAATTAATCCATTTTTTGAATTCTCTTAAAACTTTCATAACTTTTTTATTTGAGTTCAGATTTCAGTCGGCTAAGAACGGAAAGTGATCAGAACGACGAGTTTGACATTGCTAAGTTATCGAAAGTTTGTAATGATTACTTTCCATTTGTTTTTTTTTCATTTTCGAATCTTCGTTTGAGCTCGGGATTTGATGCTGTAACAGCCAAATTGCTCATGGTGGCAAATTGAACATAACTGCTACTTCATTTCAATTTATTACATATTCCATTCACAACCAATGTATTCTTCGAGGACTCAGAATCTTTAAGTGGGTGAAGAAGAGCATTTTACAACCTGTAAAATACCATTCTGAATAAATTTTAGACGGTGAATTCATAATCCACAAGTCTTCACTAGTCATTAATGATGGATTACCGTTATAGTCAAACATTCAACTTCCATCTATTGATGAAATACAATCTGAAATCATACGTCACAGCCTTGCATGTGATGGACAACCAAGTTCAATCAACATTGATGATTGGTTGACTAAATTGGAAGCTTATTTCCGTCATCATCGTTATTCTAAAGAGGATAAAATCTATTTCGCTTCATTGTGCTTTCATGGACAAGTTCAAGCATGGTGGGATACTCAAGCACATCCAATCAGAAAGCTTTGGAGTAAATTCAAAATTGCTTGGATTGATAGTTTTACAAGATTCTACATGAAATCGTTTGAATTGCTCAAGCAAACTAGATTTGTACATCAATTCAATCAACAATTTTTGGCATTGGTTCCAAAGACAAGATTTGAGTATAGAAAATGTTTGGACTACTATTTAAATTTTCTTCAAACGCCTATAAAAAATGTGCTTCAACCAAATCTTTCCAAATCCTTTCATGCCGCTAGTTTTATGGAGTTACGCGATATGATGGATCGTGCGCTTGCTCTGGAGCACTTATCTACAAACCATATCAATGAATGGTGGAATGTCACTGCTCAACGGAAATCTTATTGTTACAACCAATGACTGTCTGAATACGTTAGTCCTACCTTTGATGGAAGCATTCACTCCATTAATGTAGACAATTGGCTAGAAGATCTAGAATATAACTATAGTGGAGGTATTCGTGATAGTAGTATGGTTTCTTTCGCTTCATCGGGTTTCCAAGGAAGTGTTCAGTCATGGTGGAACATTGTTCACAAGTTTCTTCTTGAGAATTGGTTAAATTTCAAAATAGTTTATAGACAGATCTTCAATCGATCCAACTTCATCCAATGGTGTTCTTTGAACCAGATAACTATAGTTGCTGAGTACAATCAAAAATTCCAACAGATGGTCCCAGTCTCACTTCAACCATCAAAGTCAGGAACATGACCTACATCAATGTCTTAATCTAATCAATGGACAAGCGACTATGGGCCGTCAAATTGAGAATACTGCTATGCTCAAAGAAACTCAATTAAGGCATTCACCAAACTTTCAGAATGAGGACTATAGGGCATCGATATTCTATGGATTGGAATTGAGTGGCTATTTTGAAAATACAATCTGCGAATCATTTCAATTTGATTTTTTGGGAGCTTTTGAGAATATCTTTATTTTTGACAACAATTTAATGGAGTCTGAGGTAATCAACAAGAATATTGTCTGTAATGAAGAGATTTCACTATTCCATGGAAATTCAACTCATATCAATACTCTAGATTATGGTTTGATGCCTCATGGATCCATTAGTCAAGAGCTTCAAGTGGCTTCTGTTGGAGAACCTTATTCCTATGGATTCTCTAGAACCCAATTGCAAATATCTAATTCACGCACTTATCCAGAATGTATGGACGTGAATAATGATTGGGAATGTTCTCTCAGTCAACCAAAACTATATCAAAAATTGACTTTAAAATATGCCAGCAATTTGTACCCGTTCCTTTGGAGAAGTTTGCATTGCTTAGTGGATACTAACTCGATGAATCTTTTATTGAGTAATGTCAAAGATCTTAGTGATATATGCAATTCTAGCATGCTATAATTGATGATTTCTATCTTGTAGATAAAACTAGACGTGCATCCAAATTTGGTCAAGATCTTATAGATCCACGTATAATTTTGGATCTGTATTTTTCACATGAACTAGAAGATCCAAATCTAAAATGTGTTTTGCCGATACAATTAAATTACGTACACATATGTACATTGCATGCTGAGGTACGTATTATTGAAAAGCTTATTTATCTTCATATTTTATATGCTTGGAATACAAAACCAGAGTCTTTGGCCAAATCAGCTATCACGAGGTTGGAAGAAATTCTTTCAAAAGCAGGACTACATAAAGGAAATGTCACAATTGAGAAAAGTGAGAAATTATCATGAAAATCAGGAAATGTTCCTAATGGTGGTTCTAAAGCAAGAAATTTTTTATCCAATCACACTTGCAAAGATTATAGTGTCATGTATGAAATTTGGAAAGAAATTGTTTTAGCCACACAGGAAGTACACTGATGCAAAAGACACAAGTGTAAAAGAATTTTGCACACTCATAAGTGTTATTATTAAGGAAAACTTATCATCAAAAGATATCAGCTATATGCAAAAGCATTGCACCACATTTGTCAAATCTGTACGAGATTGTTGGGGAAAAGATCACGTTACACATTACATGGTAATGTTCTATGATTGTTTGATGATTGTGTTCTCAATCATTTTTCTTTAAATATTGTGCAATACTAATTGAAATCAATAAATATTTGCAGCACATCTTTCCACACCATGCCACATATTTTGCAAGGGAGTACGAGAGCTTAAGTATCTGGTCATCTCAAGGAATGGAAAAATCGATTTGCAAGCCAGAGGAGCGTTTCATCGAGCTACAAATCATGGTGGACATAATTCAAAAAATAAATATTTAGTTCAACTTTTTCAGTGGTTTTACATAAGAGCACAATTTAGATGTCAAGCTAAAACGTCGCCTAATTTTATGATCTTTCATAAGGCATTCAAATTCATTACAAAAGGGAGATCCGTGCAATATAACAATAATCTATTACTGAACGTTGTTTAATTTTCATCATCATCCTCTCCAAGATTCAGGCGGATGGTATTGTCATGAAGGAATAATCTCTTTTCATATGGATCCAAAAATTCTAATTTTTTTCTTTGCTCATATCTATGTAACCCGAATAAAGGGCCATTGTAGATGATGTTTTTGTAGTATCTTTGGGGATATAACCCAATATTTTAATGGCCAGATCCCTATTAACAAAAACTATTTTGTATGTTGCTCTGGAGTAAGTATGGCCTCCTAAACTAATAGATAATATTAGCCTTAATAGCCATAATGATAGTGGCAGCATATGGATTAAAGGATCCATAACATATACAAATCTCATTATTTTCAAAGTTTTTCAAATAATGAAAAAGAGATGCATCCTTTCTCCTAGCTGATACATCTCGAAGGCCTCCATGTCTCATACCAAAGGAATCTAGTTCAATAGCATCCTATAAACAAGTAAAAGTAGTATATTTAGAATGAAAGAAAACAATACAATCTCAAACTTAAGCCTTTGATTGAAAGAAAATAGTAGTACATCAAAACCAATATAATATCAACTTACCAGATTTTAATCATCGAATTCAACAACACTTTTTCTACTAATGTCATTTCTCCAATAGCTTCTGCATTGCTTGAGGGGACATACTGAGTCCTTGGAGGATACTTTTTTTGGAATTCCAAAAATTCTTCCTCGTTCGGCAAAGTTTTCTCATAGGCTTTCGATTTTTCAATTATGGCCTTCAATGCCTCCTTGCCAGATTTCCAATTGCCATCTTTATCAAAGTCTATCTTACTTTCGAGATCATTATAACTATAATCAATAATGTCAAAAAAAATTGAGAACTATTTTGCAAAAATAGAGAAGACTTCATCCTCTCTCATATTAAAAACATCTTCTATATCATTAAAAAAAATATAACTATCATAATTTATAAAGTATACAAGAACATCAATTATAGTTTTTGTATTAAAGGAGTTGAAGTTGGAAGAGAATCAGATAGGATTATAGAACGAGAGATAGTTTGTTCAAACTCTGAAGCCATGGATGCTTCAGCTTCAACACCTGTATCAGTACTCGGTTAATTGACTCCGATTGGAACAGATGCAGATGCTTCAATTAAGGGAATATACAAATATTCAAGCTGATATCGGTTCAACGCGCAAGCATAAGAAATGAATGGTTAAAAGATCAAGGCACGCTTCGATTCAATACATAGAGAGAAATTTTCGTCTAAAGTATGAAGGCGTTATGAAAAAAAGATCACGAAACCTAGGTGATAAGCGATTCTTAAGAATATTTATGGCCTTTTCTTGTTAATCATAGTTATGAATGAAATTCTGGGGCCGTAAACGTCCACCAATAATACTGTGACAACAAAGTCCCTACGTGAAAAAATTATTAATGTTCCATTAGAAAGGGCATAGGCTTTTGGAATCATCATTAAGGTCCAAATCTCATCTATTAAAGGTTTGATTTTCAAGATTCCAAACTTAATGATCACCAAATTTCGTACTTGGAAAAATAATTGGTTCACGGAATCTCACAAGTCCAATCATTTCCAAGGACCCTCTATATAAGTGCTTGCATAACCATAAAAGAAACTTTATATTCAAATCCACACTCAAAATTCAAACTCGGATATCAATTCAGCGCGCATGACCAATTTACAACATTTTGGATAAGTCTACCCGCGCGTTGGTCCGCTATCGGTTTAGGATTTTTCAATAGAGCGCAATATCGGATCAGCGTGCACCTCCTCTTTACCTTCAATGCTACATTGTACACACGCGCGCCGATTCGATATCGGGACCGTGCATGGCCCGAACAAAGCAAGTTGCCCAAATTCATCCCGACGGTGTCTGAATTCATGTAGGCTGCCAGGGAAATTCACCACCGCAACGCCCACCTCCACCGCTCCCAAGGCCAAGGAATAGACCAATTGGCCCGCCATGGTAGAGGTTGCAGATGACCAACAATCTTCTTATTCCTAAAGCTCACATCCAGCGATCAATCAGATAGGTCACAAGGAGTCTCTCGAGAGGTGAGATGGACAATCACTACAATTGAAGCTTTGCACATAGCCTATGAGGATTTTCAAGTAAAATTCTTTTCAGATTGTGTTGTTGCAGCTGTTCATGCCAAGCGGGTCACCATTATGCTCAAATGTTTCACAATTGTGTTCAAGCTATGGAACACATATGACAAGTTTGTTGAGTGTTTCCGTCCATGTCCCCCGAAAAAGGCCAATGAAAAGAAAAGTGAAAGGAACCTCAATCGACCCGATTGATGTTGCGGGTGCAAAGTGGGGGAGTATCAAAGAGGAGGAGATCTCTTGGTAATCCTCAAAAAGCCAGGGATTTTCTCAAACCTCTCCATTCAAGGATATTGTGAGAACAGTCTCTTCTTCTTGTTCTAAATCCCCGACCAAATTTTTACTGAGCTATAGTTGGCGGTTTTCTAAGGTGAAAACTTGATAGTGGTCTACATTCTGGAAAGTTTCATGAATATTTGAGAAGAGCGCATGAGAGAGAGAGAGAGAGAGAGAGAGAGAGAGAGAGAGAGAGAGAGAGAGAGAGAGAGAGAGAGAGCACATAAAAGGTCGTGAAGAGGAAGAGGAATATTGAGGTCACGGAGAGAGGGAAAGAGACCAGACCCAATCTATTTTTTGAGAGTTAGGGTTTAGATTTTATGTTTAAGGTTTGGGATTATAAAATAGCCAAAAATGTCCGTTGTGTTAGAGAAAACGAGATTTTTGCATTTCAATTGGGCCATCCATGTGTGCCCTAAAGCTTCAATGATGGAAAGTGACGACGACGCTTTTTTTGGAATGTTTCGAAAAAAGAGAGTGAAAAAGAGAGGGGCTCAAGAGAGGTCTATAGAGATATATATAGTGAGAAAGAGAGCGGGAGCTAGAGAGCATGTGCATTTTTTAGGTTTTTGGGTTAGGGTTTTGAGATGAAAAATAGATATAATGTGAGTTGAGAGACAATGTGGCAATGATCCACAAAACGCGTTTTGGAGTTTCTCATTGATCTACATTTGCCCTAAAATGTATTTGAAGGGCAGTTGAAAAGCAGTTGAATTGGGTTTGAAAATCTCACACATGCTTTTAAAAACTTCTAGAGGGAAAACACATGTTAGAAGTTTCTGAGAGAGAGAGACAATGAACACCCTGGTGCATTTATTCTTAGGAAAAAGTAGTAGGTACATTGATGAAAAAGATATATACACCCCGAAGGGGAAGTTTAAACAAAAGTAAGCTCAAACAAGAGCGAAGCTTGCAAGTTGCAGTAAAGTTAAGATTAATCCAGATCCTGACATTAAAAATAAAAGTGCATAAACTATGATGATGTTAGTGGGAGTTTGTCAACTGACTGCAGCAGATCAGAAAAGTGAAGAGCTGGTGAGTTAGCTAATGAAGGGAGATGAGATGTAGCAGACTTAGCCACCGTCGCCCGTTGCAGAATTGATAGGGCCTGAGCACGTTGCAGGGCAATGGAAATACGTTGTTTGAAAGAAGCCACGAGAATAGAACCAGGAATACCTTGACGCTCTGCTGTCTGATGAGAACACATGCGAAGAAAATCCTCAAAGCGTCGATGCAAGGTGCCATAAGTCTCAATTGCCAGGGGAAGGAAAGAATCAGTGGGGTGCCTGTCGGAGTAGTTTTTTTCCTTCTCTTGTGCTGCCACGCCTGCCGCTTCTCCTGGTGTGAAGGCAAAGCGAGACAATAGGTCACCACGCGTGGGATCAACAACAACATCATCTGCCAAAGTACGAAGCCCATTCTAAGAGAGGACAATGTCAACACACTTGCGGGAAGAGTGGGACGCGGAAGAAGGAAGGACATGAGACTGCTCTCTGAGGACATGGAATCCTCCATCTCTAGCTATAATCTCTGACAACATCATGCGTAGCTGTGCGCTCACTCCTAGAAGGACAGCAGAGGAGGTGGATAGCAAGAGCATCAATAGGGTGACCACAAACACACCTGGAGAGACCCAAGACCGAAGGATGAGATAGCTCCAAGCGAAGACGAAGAGCAGTGCTGAAGATGGCCGAAGACAACCGAAAGGAAGGAATAACAGGCCGAGGTGACGACCAAGCCCCCGCACCAGGACCCGCACAAGAAAAAAGCCAAGCTCGATGCAACGCCGAAGGAGCCTCAGAGAGCATGTTGGAAAGGGTTTGCTTGTGCACGCGCTCCAAGAGGACCTCTCTTGTAGGTGATCTCAGTTGAAAGTGAGGAGTTGCTCAAAAGGAGGAAGACAAGCTTGGGCAGAGAGAGGGAGGAGCTCTCGCGCAGGGATGAGGAGGTGCTGGTATAAAATTTGATATTGAGTTGAGAGAGAGAAGAACATAGGTTAGAGAGAGAGAGATGTTGTGGGTTTTTGCTAATTTGAGTTTAAGAGAGAAATAGAGGTTAGAGAGAGAGATATAATGTTTTTGTGGGTTTTTGCTGTTAGGGTTTTGGGAGTAGGGGTGTAGTCGAGAGAGGGAGAGAGCGTGGGAGATGAGCTATGGCGGAGCTGTCTGGATCGTCAGGGCTTGCTAATTCTCACACACTGAACAACAATAACAACAACAATAGATCGTCTCCCACGCTCTCACAATCCTCGCCCTCCCACTCCGCCTCCGCCTCCGTTTCCACGCTCAAGCGCAAGCGCGCCCCCCCTCCTCCTGCTTCTTCTGCTGACGAACCCCCGCCCATCTCCATGGGCATCCCCCACCACGCCTTCTACCCCCACTCCTCAGACTCAGCTGGTAACCCCAATTCTCACGAGGAGGACGAGGAAGTGGAGCTGGCCGCGGGCGAGACAGGATCGATGCCTTTGCGGCAGCCGATGGATGGGGCAAATGGCGGTGGAGCAGATGCCGAGGATGAGGACGAGGACGATGCGAACGAGGACGAGGTGGAGGGCGAGGATGAAGAAGAAGAGGATCAAGAGGATGAAGAGGACGAGCCGGATTCGATGCAACAGTTTTCAGCAGCTCGGCTCGAGGGATCTGCCCGAGCGCCTGGGGCGTCCTCATTGCAGCCCTTGGCACCGGTGAAAGCAGAGCCATCCACAGAGGCTCCACCGGCAACACAATTAGGGTTTGGGGGCTCGGCTCAGCCTTCATTGTCGATTGTGAAGGAAGAACCAAACAAGACTACCTCGGTTGAATCCATTCAAACAAGCGGAGCGTATTGTTCGCGAGAAGACAACCTAAAGAAAGAGGTAATATATAAGAATACAGGTTTCATTTTGAAATTTTCATGGTTTTTCTCCCATTTGTTTGAACCTCTGCCATTAGATGCAAGATTAGAATCAAGATACTAATTTTTTCTCCGAAACTTCATAGTTTTTTTTTTTTCATTTCTTTTATGAAGCTCTTTGAATCGAGAAGTAATTGGTCGACTCCATTTCTGGAAATGAAGTTCAATTAATTTGCATTGAATGAATTCAAATCGGCTTGGAAGTATATATATATTTGTCTTGTAAGTCACGCCACACAGGGAGGTTAATGTATTAACAGACCTACAAGAGTTGAAGCACAAAACCTGGTAATCAATGGGCCGAAGTTGAGAACCAGTAATGACTAGAAGTACTGGTAGATAATAGATTGATGCCGCAAACCAGTATCGACTAGAGGCATTGACAACATTTACAAGGGCCAAAGCTGAAACTACATATATGTAAAGGTCGACGAACTCGGTTATGAACCCACCAAAGCCAAAAACTAAAGTAATGTATTTGAAGGTTATGGAGTATAAGTTCGCAAGTGTCCCTTCTTCCCTGTGCAGAGCAAGAATTGAGATTGGCTTTTTACTGCCATGTGTAACACTCTCATCCAACTCTGCTATGGTGGGTGGCATAGAACTTCTTTTTTGGAAGATTTGCTTTACATGTTGCCTTCACAATGACCATAACATTCCACGATCTGTGCATTCAATAAAAAAAATCCAACAAATTTTCTTTTATGTCTATTCAAGCAGATGGGTCCGGGCCGTTTTGCCCGCGTCCGCGTCCGGGTCCGGCGTCCGGACCCGGACGCGTCCGACCCCTGGACGCGGGGTCAGACGCGTCCTTTTTTTTTTTTAAAATTTAAAAAGAAAAAAAAATCGGACGCGTCCGGACGAGGACGCGGACGCGCGTCGCGTCCGCGTCCGCCATCCGCTTCCTTAGGTCTATTGCTAAGGAAGCGGACCCCGGGCGCGAACGCGCGTCCGGACGTGGACGCGCTAGGGGCACGTCCGGGGTGGATGCACTTTTTTTTTCTTAATTTTTTGTGTATTTAAAAAAAAAATGGATGCGTCCTGGGGTCGGACGCGGACGTGTCCGAACGCCGGACGCGGATGCAAAATCCGGGGTGGACGTGCATGTCTGGTCTAATGTAATAGGACTGGTAAAAGTTTAAGATTGCCATTTGAGGAGACTTGCAGTTTAAGATTCTTATCTGAATGTTTGTTGTTCTTTTGAAACCTACAATCATGCAGGAGGATGCAGGAAGAGTCAAGTTTGTGTGTTATAATAATGATGGAGTTGACCAACACATGATTTGGTAATTGCTATTTAGATTATTCTTGTTCATTTCCTATCCACATGCAATCATGCACATTGTTTAAAGTTTGACAAAAGCCAATGTTGACCATTCTTCGTTCTCCTTTTCTTAGGAGTCTCGTGATTCATTGGGCTCGTCTTTACCATTAAAATTAATGTTGGCTTCCATTTTTTGTCTCCTTGCAGGCTTATAGGCTTGAAGAATATATTCTCAAGACAACTGCCCAATATGCCAAAGGAGTATATCGTTCGACTTGTGATGGACCGGTATATATTCTTTAATAAGTTATATCGTTTTTCAAAAGAAATCATTTTTGCATATGTGTTGACGAAATTAAGATCTTTGTAATGACTGATGAGATGGGTCACTTAAATTTTAACTATACTATATAGACATAGTTGCAACCAAATGCCTCTGGAAAACATGGATGTTTGAAACCTGTTTAAAACTTCCACTTCACAACATGTTTTTTGGGTCCTTGACCTTTTGATTCTAAATTTTAATTATATACATACTTGCAACCAAATGCCTTTGGAAACATGGATGTTTGAAACATGTTTAAAACTTCCGCTTGACATCATGTTTTTTGGGTCCTTGACCTTTTGATCTTCTAAATTTTAACTATAGACATACTTGCAACCGAATGCCTTTGGAAACAGATGGTTCAATTAGAGACTGGAGTGCTCTGATAGGCTATTTGAGCTAGTTGGAATCCTACTTCAAAAAAAGTTTTCCTTTTCTCACCATGATTTGCAAGTACTCTAAGCTGTTCGTGCTTATGAGCTTTGTAATGTGCTTTTTTAATGTTGTATAATTGTTAAAATTTTGCTTTGCTCATGATTTGAATTTTGAGGCTTGTTTTCATGGTTGATTGAAACGCGGTCCAGAATTGCGGTCCGAAACGCTGTCCAGAATCGCGTTTTGGCTCTTTTGTAGAAACGCTCAGAAACGTGTTTTTTGTTTTTTGAGTTTTTTTGGGCAATATGGGTATCAGATGAAAGCTCTAATTAAGAGCATTATTATTGTGTAGTTTGCCGAATGTTTCGTGTACAGGATGGTCCAGTTTAGGTGCATTAACTCCCAGGTTTACGCTTTAGCTCATTTTAATATAAAAAATTAATAAATAAAGAGAATGCCCCAATGTGTTCATAATAGGATTCTCTCTCTCTCTCTCTCTCTCTCTCTCTCAGATCACAACAAACTGAACAAAAACCATGCTGAATCATGCTGAACAAAAACCATGTTGAATCATTCTGAACCATGCTGCATCGTACCGAACCTTACTAAAACATTTTTCAACCATATAGAATCGTTTCTCTCTCTCTCTCTCTCCAACCATAAACCATAAAACCGAAGTTACTGAAGTAAAACCATAAAGAACAGTACCAAACTATTCACATGCGAAGATTGGACGCCTATAGCTCATAAAAAAAAATTTTGGCGACTCCAAAGCCGGCGCATTTCTGGCCGCGAGGAGGAGCACAAAATTTAATATAATCTGTTTTTTTTTCTGATCATGTTTCGCGGTTCGCGAAAACCGAATTGAGCGAATCGTCTTTTGCTGCAACTGTGGTTCAATTATGTGGAATCTCAACTCAATACTTGCAACCCTCATCTTGGAACTTTATATTTGCAGGAGTCACAAATCCATGATGATAATCAAGCAAAATCAAGTGATAGGTGGTATTACATATCGACCATATTCAAGGTGACCTTCCAAGTATATCCTGTGAAATCTATGTAGATTTGTTTCCAACAATGACATCAATATCTGTTACACTTTCAACTAAAGTGGGGCTGTCTGCCTGGTTTTGGTGTAGTCAAAGATTTGGTGAAATAGCATTCTGTGCAATCACGGCTGATGAGCAAGTTAAAGGTTATGGAACAAGATTGATGAACCATCTCAAGCAATATGCACGTGATGTGGATGGTCTTACCCATTTCCTTACATATGCTGATAACAATGCTGTTGGGTACTTCACAAAACAAGTAAGAGTCCAAATTTTGACCCAATGAGGCTCATAGGTTTATGTTCGTTGTTTTATTATAGTTAGAGCATGTTGTTTGGAATAAAATTCAAATCAAATTTTGACGTGAAAGAAGCCTTTTTCCTTGCTTATGATCAGGGCTTTACCAAGGAGATTGAGTTGGAAAAGGAGAGATGGCAAGGGTATTTTGCTGCCATTAAATTACTCACTCATGTGCCGGATGCATGGGTATCATTTAGAGCTAAGGTCTTGTTGGAACTCTGTAAAGCAATCATGGTCAAACTCTCATTTGTCAAGGCCATAAATTTCACCCTTTTATCCTGCAAGTTGGTTGCTTCCTCTTAGGTCAATGTATGTAATTTGATCATTTATCTAATGACTTACTTTCGACTTAAATTGTTTTGGCAACCCTTTCGAAGAAGGTGTAAATTTGAGTTGCATAACTATTGCAACATTTGGTTTGTGTAGGTACATCAAAGATTACGATGGTGGAACATTGATGGAGTGCAAAATTGACCCAAAATTACCTTATACAGATCTTCCTATCATGATACGCCGACAAAGACAGGTATCATATGAGCCTTGCATTTTCCACTTACCTTCTATGTGCTATATAGCCAAGTCCTTAACAATTGATACTTAGCTTAATTAACACTTGAAGATTGTAGATACCTAGTTTTATTAATATTTTTTGATATCCACCATCACTTTTGATAAAGGTTCTTGTTAGACTTGCCTAACTTCTTCATTTTCTATTTTATTAGTCAACTGTATTGTGACATAGGTAGTCAAAGTATTTACTTGGCAATATGAAGCTATGCTTTATGAGGTTAGATACTTGTGGTGAGGTTTTCGGAGACTCTTAAAAATTGAGCCTACACTAATATGCTTAAGCGTGTAATTGTACTTTGTAATGCTAAACATGTTCATGAACACAATTAATTCACCACTGTTTCCTAAATCAGTGTTATTTGCTTTAAGCTTTGGACATTGTAGGAATCAACAACTCGATCCTTTTGGGGCTCGTTAGATCCACGATGAATTCTAACTTTCTCCCCCCCTTCAGGCATCACTTCTAATGAAGAACTCTGGTTCCAACTATTGTAGTCAATATTTGCTCTCCCAAGCAGCATATGGCAAGAAAATTTCTTCCTCACAACTAGATATTAATGAAAAATATGATTTGTCAATTGCCTGTGTCTCCTATATAGTATGCGATCGGGCCCATGCTCTTTTGTCCTTGTTTCTTGTAGTGACATCAAGCCTCAACTAGGTTGTCACCTTGATGTAAGCACTTCTTCAAGCAACTTGCATGAAACACTATATGAAATCTACATCTCTCAGGTAGCTCTAACTTGTAAGCTAGCTCATTGATTCTCTTAATGAGCTTTCATGGTCCACAATAGCTTGGTGATAGTTTCTTACACTCACCTGTCTGTATCATTTTGGATGTTGGAGGCACTACAAAAAGGCCAAGTTACCTTTTTCAAATTCTCGGTTATAGGTATTTTTACGAGCATAAGTCTTAGACCTTGCCCGAGCCTTGGCGAGACTGTGTTGTGCTACTTCTAGCCTATCCTACATTTGAGTCAGAAACTTACTGGCGCTAGGTACTTTTTGGAGAATACTATAGTACCTGGGCTCGCTATTCCCATCAATTAATGTAAATGGACTCATACTAGTGGACACATGTCTCGTCATTATCCACAAACTCTGCTAGGGGCAATACTTGAGCTAGTTAGTTTGTGTTTCATTGGCATGCACCTGAAGCATATCTTCTAAGACTTGGTTGACCCTCTCTGTCTGCCCATTTTTCTCTATCTGAGACAATAGCTTAGGAAGTCCATGCAATTTTCCCCTACGTCAATGGCACTACCATTATTTTTTAGGTTAAACTCTTTTTGGGGGTCCACAATTTTGAGCTTAGGTGCAGTGCCCATTGCCTTCTTCAGTGACTCGACATTGTGCTCTGCTGCAGCTGCATCGTTGTTGGCTGCTAAGACTTTCTTGGCCTTGGCACTGGGTACCTATTAGGTGCAATCTGTTCTTCTAAAGCCTTACTATGTTTTACCCTCATAAATGATAGCAGTGCCAATTGCTTCCTCAAGGGTCCTATTGCAAGATAGATCGTTAGGAACTTTCATCAATTTGGGAGCACAAAATCAATCTAATGTGTGGTTTTTGTTGCTAGAAACTCCACATTGACTGGAATCAGACTCTGGGTACTGGACAGTAAATCACTGATTCTCCTCTCCTTTCCATAAGTTAATGTGAGCTGTAAATCACTGGCTGTGACCTTCTGTTTAGTGCTCTGCTGCAGCTGTACCACAGCTGCCAAGAGTTTCTTGAACCCTGGCACTATGTATTAGCTGCAACCTGTTCTTGTGAAGCCTTGCCTATGGTATTGCCCTCGTAAATGAGAGCGGGGTGCAATCACTTCCTCACGGTTCCTATGCAAGACAGGTGGCCTCAATTCTTCAGTGAATCTATATCCATGCGGGTATATCGTTAGGACGTTTCATCAAATATTTCATGGTATGAATCAGCATGAGCTTATACAGTGTAGTGCTTTTGTCTATGCTAGTGCCAAGCATCCATAGGACTCACATGCTTGTGTGGCGGGACAAACTAGGCTCCAAAATTCTTCTTAAACTCAGCCCATGTTGTAGGATACTCAATGATGCGTTGAAGCTTATGCCACCACCGGTCTGCTGCATTAGTGAGATGATATGCTACCTTTCTAAAAAGTGATACGCTGTTGGGTATCACCTGTGTGTATTTTGGTGGTTTAACTGGCCCTGAGGGAAACTGACCAACAGGAGTGATTGGAGGTTGACGGAGACACAATAGTTTGCAACATGTTACGCATGTTGGCCAGGGACTTCTCCACCTAGAATAGACAATCTTGCCTGTCTAGTTGGGAGTTCCTGATGTCAGACACTAAATTCCGGACTCTGCTCCTTCCCACAAGTTAATGCGAGCCGTAGATCCTTGGCTGTAGCCTTGCGTTTAGTGCTCTGCTACACCCGTACCTCCACTGGCTGCTGAGACTTTCTGGAGCCCTGATACTGTATTAGCTGCAACCTGTTCTTGTGAAGCCTTGCCCACGGCCCTCATAAATGAGAGCGGTTGCAATTGCTTGCTCAAGAGTCCTCTGCAAGACAGGTGGCCTTAGTTCTTCATGCATGCCCAATAGAAATCTGTGACTTTACATCATTCAGGTATATCATTAGGAACTTCCATCAATATTTCATGGTGTGAATCAGCACGAGCCTGTACCGAGTAGTGCTTCTGCTTATGCAAATGCAAAGCATCCATAGCCCTCACATGCTTGTGTGGCGGGACAAACTGGGCTTCAAATTTTTTCTTAAATTTAGCCCATGTTGCAGGACACTCAAAGATGCATTATGCCACCACCAGTCTGTTACATTAGTGAGATGATATGCTGCCTTTTAGCCCTCTAGACCTTGTCGCCTGAGGCCCGATGAAGCTGACGTTGAATGAGACGCAATAGTTTGCAACATTGATTTCTCCACCAAGAGTAGACGGTCTTGCACATCTAACTAGGGAGTTCCTGAGGTCGTTGGCATGCCGTTACAGGTCCCACTTCGTCTTGTGGGCTCAAAGGTGGAGATGCCGCAGGACTGGTGGGTATATTGACTTGCTAATTGATATTATCCATATCAATCAATATTTTTATATACTTTCTGAAAATAAAACCAATGAACGGAAAACATTGTATATACAAATTGACAGGGATTTTGTTTTTGATACAAACATAACGAATGTGACCTTTTGTAACTTCTGAACTACCATTTAAGTGTTTGAAAACAAAGAAGACTATTCCAATATATGGAAAAAGAATTGAACAGAGTTAACATAAGCGCAAGGTGAAAGAACATGCCCCTGGAAAGGTCAGGGAATGGAAAGTTATCGTCCAGGCCCAATTCTTTTAGTGTGCTGCCAGTCCCTGCACAATATGAGTGACCCAACCTTATGTGGAATGGAGGTGGCCTCTTTCACAGGTTCTGCACCCTCCTCGCTGGCTGGCTTCCCAGTTCGCTGCTAACTGTGCCTCCTTTGTTCCTGCTCTGAGGACATGTTAACAAAGAATCGTCCCCTCCTGCTGGAAAGTCCACTATTGGCTGTCGCAAGATTTGGGGTTCAACATCGATGTGAATCCAGCTAGAAAAGGTGCAATGCTTGCTGCTAGAAATGCTGTAGGAAATCAAAGTGCCAAGATCCTTCTAACATTCAATCTCCATATACAAGAAGAAGAAGAAGAAGAAGAAGAAGAAGAAGAAGAAGAGGAGGAGGAGGAGGAGGGAGAGGGTTAGGCACCCTCAAGGAGAGAGAAAGTAGTAGCAATGTTTGAAAGGGAATGAATTACAAATGAATGATGAGTACATATAAATAGGCCTTCCAAGGGCCTAGACTCTTCCAAACCCTAAGTTCTAGAACCTTCCAAACCCACTACTAACTATAGGGCACCCCCAAAAGTCAAGATAGGGTCCCTTAACATAATTAAACTTTACTTGGACCCACGAGTTACTACTAGACCAAAATTGTGTCCAACTTAACTAAAACTGAGTTAACATGGTCTAAATAATAAACCTAACCATGGTTACACAAGTCTCGACCTTTTGGGTCAAAGTAACCTATGGGGAACTCATGCCCCAAATGGCACATGCCCCAATGATATGCTGATCCAAAGTTAGTGACCAGCCACAAGCTGAAATATGGATTTGCAATCCATCAATGGTTCCCACATGATTCCATAAGTCTTCTTACCACAAGAAACATAAAGAAGAGTATGATACTCTTTTACCATCACATCCTCCCGAATCTTACTATCAATGATCTGCTCACCAACACTAGGTAAGACAACACCGTCATCATAAGAAGTAAGCATCAAAACAAGAAAATCAGCATTGAGGCATGTGTGTTTCCTCCAAGGTAAAAAGATGCTTTGTTATCCCGCGAAGACTCGGACAGCCAACAAGAGGCTGTAGCAGGCTGTCCAATACCCACAAAATCACCAACACTCTGCTGTCCAAAGTGTTCCAAATGTAGACCTTGCTGTCCAAAAACCTTCCACGGGCCGTTCCCGATGCATAATAGGATGCTCACGATGTAACATAGGCTGAAAATGATCAATAAACCATGGCTGAATATGCTGTCCACCATCTTCAAGAAAAAAACCAGCAGCTTGCCACTTTGAGCACCCAAAAAATCCAGCAACACGCCACTTTGAACCAATGTACTAATTGACATGATTTTTTCCCCTCCTCCATTAGTACAAAATGGCTTCGTACCCCATGCCAGATGTTGCCCCTCCACCAGTGCACCCCACCTATGCTGCTGCACCCATCCCTGCCAGTGCATCCCACTCTCCCCATTCCACGTCTACAGCCGATGCATCCACCAGTGCCCAGCCTGTCGCGTCATCGTCCATTCCCGTCACGGTTGGTGCACCGTGCTGGAGGTCCACCACCCGTCGCCCACCAGGGTGAGCCCTCGTGCAGCAGACCATTCGCGGCGCGCATCAGCCGCACAAGGCCACACAGGCCGTGGCCAGTCTGATTTACGAGCTGAACCTGCCCTTTGCCATCACCGACTCTGAGCCCTTCAGAAGGGCCTTCCGCCTTGCACAGTCTGTCAGCCCTAGCTGGAGAGTCCCTAGTTCAAAGGTTGTCCGCACACACATGCTGAGGGATAGGGTCGAGTCCTTGTCTAGAGAGATGGAGCCTCTACGTCGGCACTGGGCCACTTACGGTTGCAGCATCATGTCCGATGGCTGGACTGATGTCAGGAGGAGGCCGATCCTCAACATACTGGTCTCCAGCTGCATGGGCAGTTTTTGAGGGCAGTGGATTGCAGCAGGGGGGGGAGAGTCATATTTGCAGAGTTCATGTTTGATGTCATCAGGTCTTCCATCCTAGCCATAGGCCCACAGCATGTCGTCACGGTGGTGACGGACAATGCCACGAACTGCATTTAGATGGGTGTACTGCTAGAGGCCGAGTTCCCTCATATTGTTCATACCCACTGTGCAGCCCATGACATAGACCTTCTGATGGGGGACATTGGAGCACTTCCCTGGGTTAGAGCCATCGTCCGGGAGGCCCTCTTCCTGGTGACTTTTGTCACCAGAACGAGGCGTGTTCTAGCCATGTTCCGGGTGTTCAGCCATCTGGACCTCCGTAAGCCAGCCCCCACGCGCTTTGCATTCGACTTGGTGGTCATCGACCGTTTGATCAGGTGCAGGGCCCAGCCAGATGGTTGCCAGTGATCTTTGGGGTGCCAGCACACTGAGGATGGGGAGCACTTTTCTTCCACGGTGAGGGGAGACCAGTTCTGGAGGGATGCACAGACATTGTCAGGACTACTTCGACCACTCTACATTGTGCTCCACATGGTTGACAGCGAGGGGTCGACACTTGGACTGGTGTATGAGCTCATGGACCGGATTGGACAGTTCCTGCAGCTGCCCATCTTGCAGCCAGAGAGGTAAGCGGTACAATGTTGCAATTGACCTTTATCTTTTCAGTACTTGCTAGTTTGTTTTTCTGTCAATGTTAAGCTTTTTCGTAATGCCCTAAACCACATGCCCCTCACCTGCAGGATGACAGAGCTGAAGTTCATATGGGAGACGCGGTGGAACTACTTCCACAGGAGTATCCACAGCGTTGCACACATGCTGCATCCCCTCTTCCTCTCTCCGACACAGATCGCAGACAGGGAGCTCGAGGCCGATTGGCTTCAGTACATTCACAGGGTGGGTCCACACATAGGTTTGGATCCTATCAGGCTCATGGAGGAGCTCGCTGCATTTCGTTTCGGCATGGGCACATTCGGCCACCCGGCTGCCCAGAATCCAGAGAGGAGGCAGCTACCCATTACCTGGTGGACCATGTTCGGTAGCACATACCCATCTATACAGCGTCTTGCACTTCGTGTCCTTTCTCAGGTATGCATCTCATTTTATCCTCCATTTTTGTATTTCGTTGAAGTTTCCCTCTGCCACAATGTGCTGAAGTATTTCAATGCACGCACCACAGGACTGTGCTGCCTTCGTGTGTGAGCGTAATTGGAGCACATGGGCACTCATTCACACGAGGAGAAGAAACCGGTTGTCAGTGAGTCAATTGGAGCGGTTGGTGTTCTGTAGCACCAACGCACGTCTCGCTAGGAGGCTTCCGACCATTACGAGCGCATTGCAGGTGATAAGCTAATCTTTCATAGCATGTTGGTTGACTCCTGGTATGTTGGTTTCATTTCTTGATAAAGTTGTCTCTCTAACATGCAAATTTTAAACCTTGCAGACGAAGATATCCGATTTGGAGCGCTAGGTTGACTTGCCTACGGACAGCACCCATCCCATGCCTGCAGATGACCTGGGCACACAATTGATGGCAGAGAGAGAGAGGGAGCTTGCCGAGATGAGAGAGAGAGAGCTTGGACTTGAGCACAGAGAGCCCCCATTGTATGAGGCAGATGAGCCAGTGTCAGAGGATGAGCATGATGAGGATGAGCCCATTCCGGTTGTGTTTGCCAGACCAAAGAGGGATGAGGCAGATTATACAGGTGCAGGGCACACGCCACGGGCAGGGGTCACAAGTGCATCACGTGGCAGAGGTGGGACACATGGCACAGGTTATACCGGCAGACAGGCAGGGCACACAGGGGGGGGCAGTGGCATACCTACCTATGTCGACATGATGGAAGAGGCTCTTGATAGAGGGCAGAGTGGTTTAGATGCCGGTCCCGCAGATGTTTGGATGCGTGCAGCACAGAGTCATGGCCGTTACTACGACAGCACACCAGAGGAGGCACCTGATGACTTTCATTGCACAGATTGGGAGGCCATGCAGGGTCTACAGGGTGCACATGATGAGGCACGGGATGAGGCTTGGGTTGATTCAGGGGTTGGTGCACAGGATGATTCAGAGGTCGGTGCACAGGATGATTTAGAGGCTGGTGCACAAGATGAGTCCGAGAGCCTAGAGCATTTGTATTCGGATGCCCAGCTGGCCGACTTGGTTGCCACATTGGATTCAGAGGCCCAGCAGCTGCCGAGTGTCAGGGCGCCCCCATCATCTCTTGCCAGCATGCCATACACAGAGTCCCAGCCAGAGCAGCCGCATGAGGTGCCTACAGTTCCTCCAGCTCCTCAGAGGGTGTATGTGCGTCGCACAGCTCCTCCAGTGCCACCAATGCCATTTAGGCCTGCAACCCCTCCATCGTCGTCCACTTTTGCAGCACCAGGTCTCCATGGCAGGCCACCATCTGTGCCCAGGTTTTCTCTTGCAGCGCCCACATCCACAGTGGCTCCTCTAGTGGCAGCACCCACGTCACATCCTCCTCCTTTGGCAGCACCCAGGATGTACCAGTACCGGCCACCACAACGCCCCTTTCAGTACATATCGCCACTGTACTCGCCTCCTGCACAGCCAGTTCCTCCACCTGCAGCAGCCCCACAGGCACACACTCCACGAGCTCATCCTCCTCGCTCAGTTGCACAGGGAGTTCCCTCTTTTGCTTCCCTATCCCAGCCGGCCTCAGCTTGGGCCCAGCCTAGCCAGCTAGGTGATTTGCATGGGGGTGACGAGGCATTGACAGCTCCTCTTGTCCGCAAGAGACCAGGCAGGCCCAAGGGTGCACCGAACAAGAAAGGCAAGGCACAGAAACTGCCAGGGAGGAGAGGACGACCACGCAGGGCTCCAGGTACAGGTAGAGGTGCAATATCACAGCCAGTTGGAGCAGGTGTTGTTGGTTTGGCCTGCTTGGGGGCTGATGCGGAGGCTGATTGGGAGGATGAGGATGACGAGTCTTCCCCCTCGGATACACAGCCCATGCCAGTTCTAGACAGGCAGAGATATTGGCTGCGAGAGTCAGCTCGGGGCCCTGAGTTGTCTCCAGAGCATTCGTCTGAGTCAGAGCCAGAGCATTGATTGTGGCTCTGTTGTTTTAGTTTCAGTAGTTTGTCTCTAGCAGACGGTCTACCATTGTACTCAGATGATTTTTCACATTATATACAGTGTTTGGCCTACATTATTTGCTGCACATTGTGCGTATGTCGCTCTGTACATGTGATGCTTTATTTTATGTCGAAGAATTCTATGTGCGTGTCTGAATCCTATTTTCATTTAATTTCGTTTGAAGTGAATGCTAGCTTCACATATATGCACCTACATCATGAGCACAACAATCACCCCTACACCCCAAACGACATTTCATAAACACATGTAATACATCTGCATTTAAAAAAATTACAGACATTGCATCTTACATGACCAGGCTCGCGTTGCACAAAAAACAACTATGTATATATTCAACCGTTGTATCAGGATAACATCACATATACTGTCATTTTTTTAAGCAGCCATCTAGTTATTTGCTGCACCATAAACTGCCGAAAACTACATAGCAACAGTCCGCCACATACGGTTGGACCTCATCTATTCTAAACATCTCTCACTGATCCTCCACCGACTCCTCGCCCTCGTCTGGTGCATTGTTTTGTCGCTCTTGCTCTGCCTCCCGGTTAGCCCGAGCTGCCTCCTGGTTAGCCCGACGTCTGGCCGCCCTTTCCCTGACCATGATGAGCTGCCGTCGTGTGAAATTCATTCCGATCTGCTCATCCAGATCCAGGTTGACAGCGGGGACAGGAAGGACCCACAGTGGGGGCGGGTGGCTCCGGTTCCGGATTTCTCTGTCGAGTTTGTCGCAGCATCTCTCGGATATCTGCCTCTTGCTTCCGATGCCTCTCGTTGTGCCTTTGGATATCTTCCTCAAGCTTCCTCCTGGCTTCGCCCTCAGGCTTCGGTGGTATGCGCTCTGCCATCTCGATCAACCTTCTCCTCACAGCACCCTGGTCCTTGAACACCCTCTCACAGCACCCTGGCTCTCAAACAGCCTCTCACAGCCTGTCACCGGCTCTCGCTTGCTCTCTCACTGTCTATCACTAGCCCTCTCACAACCTCTGAAAATGCCGACCACAATGGCATTGTGAGTGCCTATTTATCCCCACAGCCTGATCGGCCATGTGGATCCCCATCATCCCTCCATGTGCCTCTGTACCTGCCCCCATGTGATGCTCCCCCCTGTGTTGGTCTCCCATTGGGCCCATGGTCTGCTCACCCACAATGCCCATGTGCCTCTGTACTTGCCCCCATGTGATGCTACCCCCCTGTGTTGGTCTCCCATTGGCCCCTGGGTCTGCTCACTCGCAGTGCCCATGTGCCACTGCAACAGTCCCCTGCATCATGTACTGTACCCTCTTTTTTTACACCCAGAACCCCCTTTTTTAACTTTTTTTTGTCCACTTGTTTAAATTTGCAAAAGAAAATTTAGTCTCAATCTATTTTCTGATACCATTCAAAGGAGAATCCACTCATAAAAAAAATTGATGAAATCATCTTTCATATAAAAAACATATATGCAAAAACTTGCTCATACGTCTTATGGATGTTTAAATATGCACATGGCAAAGATTAGAAATAACCAATCTGAATAGGTTTTAGCCCAATTAAATTGTGATAAAAGTTCTCTCTGTCTCAGAGAGGAAAAATCAACTCAGAAACAGTTATTTGAAATGTCATGTCCTGCATGTAATCAGTCCATGAGCTATAGGACAGTCAATGAAAGGGCTTAGGCACCTATGCTATCTTTGTTAATGGTGGGATTTATAATAATGATTGGAAGGCCCAATTTAGCCTAATAAGGCCCCAAACTCATATTAGAGGCAGAAAGCGCCACTATAAATAGCTGAGGTGATGCTAAACATGGGGCTATTCTAGATTCATCTAATTTGAACTCTTTCCTATGAGATTTGGGAGCTTCTATTCTATGACAATTATGGTTTTTTGCCTTTGGTGGTTCATGTGCCTACGTTCAAATGAGAGCTTGATCATGCTTTAGCTTAAGTCCTTAATGTTATGAATGATCATATAATGGAAATATCTACTTTTCTTTGCCATAATTGGTGAAGCTATTCACATTTTGTTTAGTCTTTTGATTTCTTGCTACTTTCTTGATTTCTTGTTCTTCCCATACTAATTTGATCTTTATGAATGGATTAAATGTTAGTATGCTATGCTTGGCGCTTGGCAATTTTGGTATTAGAACATTAGATCCCTTCCCTAATTTTGATAGAGTATCTATTTACTAGTTAGCTACTTTTTTTTGGCTGTGCCCTTGCTATAGTTGGCCGCCCTCGCCAATGCCTGCTGCTTAGTTGCTAGGCACCTTCGTGGTGCTCTTGCAGTGCACTCACCAGCTTGCCCTCATGCTGGAACGTGCTGCCCTCTGAAGAAACTTAAAGTTTCTAACCATCAAAGCTTTTGTATTTTTCCTTGTGTTGTCGGAGTGCTGCAATTTTGAACGAAGTTTCGCAGAGTCTGCATATTTGAACTGTTTTTTGCACAGCTCGCCCTTTTCGCATTTCCCGTAAAAACCGACACATGGCCGAAATATGACTTGGAACATATTTCAAAGGACCTTCGGGTTTTTCGCATTTTCTGGAATATGTGACACTTCGTCTAAAACGACTTGGAGCAAGTTTTTTGTTGACCTTCGCATTCTTGGCATTTTTTTCGAAGGGCAGAAAACCGAACCGCACTGCAAAGTCAATGAATGTGGTTCATTACGGTATCAATCAACGATTGCGGTTCACTACGGTCTCTTCTCCCGAAGGGGATGAACCGCCCGAGCACCCGTTGCGGTCTGTTTGCGGTAGCTTGCCAAGCCCTCATGCTCCGAACTATGTTCACGACCGTAGAGGCACCGCAAGAAAACGATTGCGGTCATCAGGCGGCTGCAATGGCGAAGCATCTTCACGATCCCAGCACATGGATGGACAACGACAGGTTGCACGGACTACTACGACGGGCATCCGGAAGCTGTTAGGATTAAGTCTAAAGCTATTCTTTTAATCCTATAGCTTAAACTAATCATCTCTCCTGTTCCTCTATATATAGGATCAGCGAGAATGATGAAGGTTGATTTGAGTTGACGAGTGTTAGTCATGCAGTAGCAGACACATATTGTCACACAAACAGATATAGAATAAGTAGTAGCTAGTCCCTTGTAAGAGAGAATACCTCTCTTGCGCCGACGCGCTGATCTGGGAAACAGACAACGTTGAAAAGTGTTGTTGTAAACTTATTTGTGGAAAATAGATTTGCGACATTTTGCCTATGATGTGTAATCTGTGAATGATGTTGATGCTTGCTTACAATAGATATACTTCCGCTGTTATTATACATTACTGTTCATAAATTTAAATTAGATATGCAGTGTCACAGTCTGTTGCCCGGAAGATTATGCATCTGGAAGATCAGCTTACCTATCTAAGATGGGATGGCAAGGATCTCCATCAGAAAGATGAAGAACCTGTTCCTGTCACTACACAATGCCGGAACAGAGCACGCAGTCTCACAAGAGAAGCAGCTCACGTTCCTGCTACGCTCCCTACCAAGATCATTCCAGACGACCTGGACTCTATTGGCGAAAGATCCTGATGTGACTTTCAACAGAGCTGTCATTGACATCAAAGAGGAGGTGGAGGCTCAAGAGCACTTTGACGACAAGCATGAGTCAGATCAGGCTCTCTATAGTAGTAGAGATCAGCCGAAGAAGAAGCCTCAGTCTAAGAGGGAGTCAAAACGAAGAGGAGATTAGAACCAGCAGAGAGAGGGAGATCAAGAAGGAAGATCGAAAGGCAGGAGCAAGAACAAGTAGCAAGGCGGTGAGAAGAAAAGTTGCGTCAGATGCAGATGTGACGGCCATATTGTGGATAAATGTTGGCTGAATCTGAAGATCGGGTTATACGTGGAGGAGCCAGAATCCTCAAAGATGGGTGAAGAACAAGCCAATTTCAATCCATTCGCCTACCTGTGTACAGATGTTTGTGCTACATCTCAGGCCGATGTTCAAGACGTTGTTCTTGACTCAAGTGCTACGTCACATTTTGTGACAACTAGACACATGATAGTTGATTTTCGACAGACTCCTCTAGATACATCATTTTGGGAGATAGATCGTGACACAAAGTGAGCAGAATTGGAGTGCTATGGCTGAACACCAACGACAGAGACAGAAGGCTAGACGACGTCCTGTACGTGCCTGCATTACAGAAGGATCTACTATCTGTAGCAAGGATAGCAGATGCAGGCATGCGTGTGACATTCACAGATGAAGCATGCAACGTGGTTGATGCCAGCACTAGTACCCTCATCACGCAAGGCAGATGGAAAGGCAACCTGTCATCTGAAGGTACACCTACCTACAGAGCAAGCTCATCAAATCCATGAGCCCATGGGCATTCTATGGCATAGGAGACTATGTCATATGAACATGTTGGCGCTGTACAAAGCCAGCCAACATGGCTTGTTCACAAGTGTTAGCATCAAAGATGCAACCAGTCAAATATCCTACGATGTGTGCCAGAAAGGCAATATGTCCCGTACCCCCTTTACAAAGGACTCCTTCAGAGCGACAGAGCTCTTGGAGTTGGTACACTCGGACATCTGCGGACCCTTTGATGTGGTTTCTGTAGGAGGCTCAAGATACTACATCACCTTCATCAATGATTTCAGTAAGTTTGCTGTCGTCTACTTCATCCACAACAAATCAGAAGCTCTTGATAAATTTACAGAATATGTAAATTGGGCTGAGAAGTGGACCAATAAGAAAGTCAAGCAGATACGAACAGACGAGGTGGAGAATACATCTCCAACCGATTTGCTGATTTCTGTAGCAGCCGCAGAATCCTTCACAAGAAGATTGCAGCCTACACACCACATCACACTGGTGTCGCTGAGAGGAAGAACATGACTCTCATGGAAGCAGCAAGATGCATGATGGCCTAATCAAAGGCATGAAGATCTTTATGGGCTGAAGCAGTAGCTACGACCGCCTACCTGCAAAATAGGACATGCAAATCATGCGTTCCTCACACTACTCCACATGAGGTGTGGTTGGGAAACAAGCCGAATCTAGCTCATGTACGTATCTTAAGATGTGTAGCATATGCACACATACCAGACAAGAAGAGAAAGAAGCTGGAGCAAGGATTCCTAGTAGGCTATGATGTACATTCATCATACTACAAGATCTACATGCCGGAGAGCAACGCAGTAAAGACTGTCAGAGACGTCAAGTTTGACGAAGGAAGAACGATGGCTGACGAAGATCCAGTTGGCTACCAGATTCTCAACAAGCAGTATTACGACTTGCACACCGACAGAGGGAGCATACCCTGAACATCCAAATCAAGATGTTCAAACTGTGAATGAACTGAGTGACAGTTCAGACAACGAGCAACGAGACATGCAGCCTGTACCCAAAACACCTGCAACGCACAATGGTTTTGCTGTCAATAGGAAGGACAAAGGCAAAGCAGTCGCTGATCCTGCACCATCTCCAAGGAGATCTGCAAGGGAGAGAAGACAACTTGTCAGGTATATACCCGACAGTTCAGCGTCTACTCAAGAAGAGTTTTGTGGATTCGGAGGTGATCTACAAACCTATCAAGAAGCTGTTGAATGTCCAGAAAAGGACAAATGGATAAAGGCCATGGAAGACGAGATGGACTCCATGAAGGAGAACAAGGTCGGGACTCTTGAATTAGTGCCAGGAAACAGGAAGACTGTCAAATGTAAGTGGATCTACAAATACAAGTATGCACCAGACGACAATGTATCCAGACACAAAGCCAGGCTAGTTGCAAAAGGTTTTTCGCAGAAGTATGGTGTTGACTACATCGACACGTTTTCTCCTGTAGTCAAGCATACATCAATATGCATATTGTTCGCATATGCAGCAGCCTACAATTTGAAGATCCATATTGTAGATGGAAAGACAACTTCCCTACATGGAGATGGAGATCTCAACGAAAAAGTCTACATGGACCAGCCACCAGGTTTTACCTATAAGTCATTTGCTGACTATGCCTGCAGGATGCACAAGAGCATCTACGGACTAGAACAATCTACCAGGCAGTGGTACAAGAAATAGGATCATGCACTCAGATCCTTAGGCTTCCAGCCTTTAATGGCTGACTACAACGTCTATGTGAAAGTCATAAATGGTGAAATTATTATTATTGGTGTCTATGTTGATGACACACTGATTCTGTCAAAGAGCGACACACTAATTGCACAGCTGAAAGAAGATATTTCAAGGCACTTTGAAATATTAGACCTAGGTGAAGCAGAATGCTACCTGGGCTTGCAGATTGACAAAGATCTTGAGGGTGGAAGATTGTATCTACACCAATCAAGATAAATTCAGAAAATCCTTGATGATTTTCAAATGACAGATTGCAAGGGAGTGAACACTCCAATGGTACCTGGCATAGTGCTGACGAATGAAGACTGTCCCACAGACGATGCAGAGCGGGAAGCAATGCTGCAAAAGCCTTACAGAAGGCTTATTGGTTCATTGATGTACTTGGCAGACAATACTCGACCAGACATTTCTTACGCAGCGTTCAGACTGAGCCAATTTAATATTAATCCAGGACCTACACACTGGAAAATTGCCAAGAGGATCTTGCAATACCTGCAGCAGACAAAAGACTATGGTCTTTGTTTTCCTCGTGATGCAGGATTTCTAGTGAAGTCCTACGGTGATGCTAGCTGGGCATCTATGAGAGATGACTCCAAGAGCGTTTCAGGAGGTTGTACCTTCGCAGCAGATGTAGCTGTTATTTGGGTCAGCAAGAAGCAGACAATAACTGCCCAATCTTCTTGTGAGGCAGAGTATGTTGTTGCAGCCAAGATGGCTAATGAGCTGACATGGCTCAAACAGTTTCTAGAAGGACTGGGAGAGAGCACCAACGAGCCGCTAATGTTGTAGATGGATAACACCTCTGCTATTCATCTGACGAAAGACCCCGTGTTTCATTCTAGAACGAAACACATTGCTATCAAGTATCACTTGATCAGGGATCTGGTTGAAAGAAACGAGCCGAAGACCGTGTTCATTTCAACGAAGTAGATGGTGGCCGATATCCTCACAAAGCCTTTAGACAAGGCAATGTTTGAAAGGTAAAGGGCGAGCTTGGGAATCAGAAAAATACCTGCCTTGAGAGGGAGTTGAAGAAACTTAAAGTTTCTAACCATCAAAGCTTTTGTATTTTTCCTTATGTTTTTCGGACTGTTGCAATCTTGAACTAAGTTTCGCACAGTTTGCATATTTGAACTGTTTTTCGCACAGTTCTCACTTTTCGCATTTCTTGTAAAAATCGACACATGGCCGAAATATGACTTGGAACATAATTTAAAGGACATTCGGATTTTTTGCATATTCTGGAATATGTAACACTTCGTCTAAAATGACTTGGAGCAAGTTTTTTGTTGACCTTCGCATTCTTCGCATTTTTCCCGAAGGGCAGAAAACCGAACCGCACTGCAAAGTCAACGAATGTGGTTCATTACGGTATCAATCAACGATTGCGGTTCACTCTACGGTCTCTCCTCCCGAGCACCGCACCAACGCCCGTTGCGGTCTGTTTGCGGTAGCTTGCCAAGCCCTCACGCTCCGAACGACGTTCACGACCGTAGAGGCACCGCAAGAAAACGATTGCGGTCATCAGGCGGCTGCAATGGCGAAGCATCTTCATGATCCCAGCACATGGATGGACAGCGACAGGTCATTCCTATTGATGTTGGACATTGTGAACTTTGACTTCTATATTGTCATAGAATTCATCTTGGACCTGTAATTCACAAGTTCCAAAATCAATACTTGATAATCATCAACAATGGAATGGGATTATGAACCCGAAAATGACAATTAAACATATTGTGATGATGGTTTTGACAATGATATGGAAGGTTAGTGGGACCAGGTGATTTCAGTGATGATTGTCAGTATAAGGGCTATAACTATGATCATCAATTCGACCATCACTATGAATTCACAGTGATGACCAACGATACAAAAATCAAAATGAACATGGCACTAGTGGGTGGGTTAAAGATGATTTTGGCTGAACAACGCGACAGTCAAACTGGACTTTGGTTTGATGGCTGTAACATCAGGCCAAAGTTAGCTCCAATGTGGTAATGGGGTCCAGTTTGAAGCAAGAGATCAACAAAATGATCTTGAGCTAGTTAGAGGGCAATATTATTATGGTACAGGTAACAGAACTTAGTTGCCCGTTTTGCTTGAAAAAAAAAACGTATTTTTTATACAAAGGATTTTATTTTTTAAAAATGCAGCATTGCCCCTAAAAATCAGAAAAGTCATCAATTCGTCTGTTTCAAGACCGCAGGTGTCAAACAAACTCTCTTCCCATCTCCTTGCTCGCTGCTGTTGGAGGTGATGCACCAGCATCATGAGCACCGCTAAGACAGCCATCAAAACGGCCAGAATTACTTTTCGAACTTGTGGAGGGATGGCTCGATTGCTTCGAGGAAAGTACTCGGTCTGCCCATTCTCCTGCTGCATCCTATTTTCTATATCCAATCCTTCATGCTGTATTAAGTGCTCTCCAATCTGCTCACCCTCCTGCGTTCTCTGCTCTTGCATCTCCTGAATGTTTTCCAACTTATCCTCTTGCATCTCATTCTGGCCAACAATAATACATTCCCGCAATTCCAAGGCTTCATTCTAATGGTCGTGCTCCTGATATTCAGCATGGTCATCAGAAAATCTTTGCTCATCTATCGCTAAGTTTCCATTTTGCAAGCCTTCTCTTGCAAACTGTACCTCTTCCTGATGGAACCGATGCCTCCCAATCTCCGAACTGTGATGCTCCAGCCTGGTCTTTGCATACCTTTCTCATTCAGGTTTACTTCCTGCTCTTCCATCTCTAAGTTTCCATCTTGCAGCCTGTGCGATGTATCCTCTTGCTCTTCCTGCTGCATCCCTATACTTCCCTGCTCACTGTCTTTGAAATGGTGAAGTCACGGGCCAGCAGGGTATTATATTGATTTTTTTTAGATTGTAAATAAACTCATTCCGACCCAGTACGTTCTGGAACATACTGTATGGAACGTACAGTACGTTCTGGCCCTTTTGGCTCGGAACGGGCTTCTAAGGTACAGAACGACATTCTGGTTATACCAGTGAGTATGAAGATTGCGGTGAAGAATATGACTATGAGGTGTATGAGGTCCTTCATGAGAGTGAAGGCAATGATGGGAATGAAGAATGTTCTCTTTACTTCACTATAGGTATTATTGGTCCTTCTCAGATGCATAAACCATTTATTGGCGTAAATGGTTCCAAGGAAAGAAGGAATATTAGTTTGAAGAGTAAAGTGACAGTTTCCCGTTTTTCTACTAATTTTGGAGGAGATTATCAGAGTCAAATGAGCATCAATATGCCAACAATCACGAGAAATTCTATTGCTACTCTCCAAGAATTTTCTTATCGGCCAAATCAATTAGGATTGTTGTCGGTATAATCAATCAACAACGACGTCGTCAATCAATAAATGCTAATCTTCTTTTTATGCATCTACATTTACTAACAGTACAATCATGCATACAAAAGATGCTTCTTTTCAAGTTCTCAACCATTTGTTGGAACTAATGGTTTTAAGGAAGGAGGGAGTACCATTCTATTAGTAAAGTGACCATTCTTGGTTCCTACTACAAGTTTATGAATTATTTATTGGAGTCAAATCAGCATCTACATGACAATGTTCAAAGAGATTATGGTAGTATACCTTTTGAAGAAGGCAAACTGGAAAAGAGCGAATTAACCTTTGAGGAGAATTGGGTTCCATACATATTGGAGACTGGATATGTGGCTTGGATGAGAATACTCAACTATATTATAGTTCTGATCAAGGCAAGATTACATTGCAACATCTTATTTTCGAGGAAAAGCTTTTAATTGATGGAAAAGAGTGTTACATGACTCGGAGTATATACCACAAACATGGGACAACTTCAAGGAATTTTGCAAAGAAGCTTTTATAGATTATTTTATCGAAATGTGGTTTGATCAGTACAAATTGGTTCTGCGAAGGCATATAATGAGAAATTTTGTTTGATATTGTCCAAGATGCGGCTTAGCGAACAAACATCCATTGAATGTATCTATGTGGCCTTAAAGATTATTGTTTCTCCTACCATGAAATGCGCTTGTTGGTTCCTAGTTATACATCAAAGCTACCCACTCTCTTCGAATCAGGTAATTGCTTGTTTTGATTCATCCACCCCCCCTCTTTTATGCTATTTCACAAGTTCTCTTCTTGCATGGTTTTACAGCCCTTCATTTTGCTTGGTACTAAAAGTACCTTGTGTGTTTGCATTGATAACTCAAATTTTCCTAGGCAAGTAAAGAAATTGGTCTTAGATTCTCTGTATTAGAGACATTTTCATGGTTCATAGAGATATTCTTTGTATTGGTCGATAATTTTTAAACTAGGCCTGATTTACTGCCGGATTTCACTCACCAAGACAAGATCTTAGCATGAGTTTAATCAAATGCTTGATGAGTCCTTACATTGGGAGCTCAATGGCTCATGGCATCTTACCTTATCATCAGGCTTACAATGCTAGGTTCAAGGAGCCATGTAAAGATGGTTCCTTAATAATTTGCCTCTTTGTGACATCTTACCTCATCCTAGGTATTTGGTGGGATTTACCACTAGGTCAGCCAGCCATCTTAACACCATCTCACCCTTGCTCTTGCAGCCCAGTAGGACTTAGCCTTTTCTAACTTAGATCATAGTTCGCTCTGTGACGCTATCCTGTCAAAACTAGCTCTGGTTCTAGCTGTGTATAGGACAGACACCTTCTAACCACTGTACTATGTACACATCTTTCACCACTAGATTAGATTAAATTAGCTTTTAAGGACTGCAGCATGCTCACCATATATAATACGGTGGAATCCAGCTGAGACTATTCATCCATAAGATACGGATCATTTGTTGCTTGTAGCTCTATTTAAAGCAAACCATTACATCATATGTATATATTCTTAGTTCTGAATTGGAGCAGTAAATGTAATCAATGGTTTAGACACGAGCAATGAATTGCAAGAAGGGCTGGAAAACTGGTATAGAATGCCATTTTCATTGCAGTTGACTACTGTAGATGAGCGATGGTCACTGGAATTTGTTTAATCTTTATTTGCCCAGTTATGCAATCGCTAATGGTTTGTTGCAGTGTAATTGGTAGATCTGTGACGTTTTATGGATTTATTGCTCCCTGTTGTGTGCAAACAGGCCATAGATGAAAAAATCAGGGAGCTTTCCAATTGCCATATCGTTTATCCAGGACTGGAAATTCCAAAGGTATGCCAATCTAGTAGACGAAAATGTCAGTTATTGTCATTGCTTCATTTGTCTATTGATACGTGTGGTAAGGTCGTACTAGCCATCGCTAGGAAGTTTTATCAGAAAACAGGTAGAGCTTAGAATTTGGCATCATATAGGATTTGATGGTTGATGCTAACCGCCCTGTAGCTGATTCAATTTTCCAGTTCCTGGGTCTGGTTGCCAGTGCCCCCTGGCAATTTTGGATCTCCACTACGGCAGGAAAATGTCATGGAGATAATTAGCATTAAATAATCTAGGTCTAAACTGGGCTTTAACTGATGAGAATTTAGGCCTTGGTGTAGCTATCTGATCTCTCAGACTTGCTCTGCATGGGATGTTTGTGGTGGAGAGCTGAAATATAGACAACGCTCCTAGACCAGAGGAGGCACAACAACTTTATACAGAAGTCTTGAGCCGAATTGCAGTGTTTGCCAGTGTGGCACTGGCAGTAGTCCTGGACCTGAACGATCCTCATCCAGATTTGCATCACTGGACGCTTCCTTGGCCTGGGTATTCAACTTGCCCAGTCTTTTGGAGTTACACCCCTTTATTTCAGCATTCTGATGTTGCCTCTCCATTATAAGAGAAAATTTTGATGGTCATTGAGAGATGATAGGAGTCACTGGTTTGACAGCAGAGCATTTATCAGAGAGAGCGTAACTTAAAGAACATTTCCTAACCACTTGGTAGTTTGTACTGAGTGCACCTAGTTTTGATTATTGCAACCATAGTTCCGTCGCGTACAAAATGGGCATATATGGAAAGGCATTTTACACCAAAAGTGGGAAAGTCTCTTACATTCCATATGCAATAGGTCTTCTATATAATTTCTATCACGCTGAAGATAATAAAAAGGAACCAGGTCAGTTTTGGTGCATAAGTATGGAACAGAACGTACCCTCTAAAAAGGTTCCGGACAGGCATCATCGATTTTTTCCCGATTCTTTTTAACCATATCCAACATGGTCGTACTTGGAAAAGTCCTTTTTCAGCATGACATGGTGGGTTTGTGGTGAAATTCTCTCTCCCGTAGACCAAGCTTTTTAATATCTTCTATCTTTGCATTACCATTTTTGTAGATTAATCCTTATTTATGTATCTGTTTTCTAGTGTTGGGGTCACTTATAATCTCCATCTCTGTACAGTAATTATGAGATTTGAGAAATCAGCCACACTGGCTTTGTTGGCGTGAAGAAGCACTCAGTTGTTTATGACATGAGTACTTTTAGACTTAGGAATCTTCACAAGGTAGCATTTTTAAAAGGATCAATTAGTTGCAGTTGTGGTAATTTCAAGACAAAAGTGCTTTAGGTTAACAAACTTTTGGAAGGTAGCATTTCTCAAAAGACTAACTAATTGCAATTGTGATGAATTGGCATTCGCTTAGTCCTACTCTGGAAAAGAGATGCTCCAACTTTCACTCAGCACATGGTTTTATGTGATGTCTCAAAATTTCAAGCTGTAAGGGAATGGCCTTTGATTTTATGCAGAAAGATGCTGGTGTCCCAAGAAGGCCTTTAAGAATTGAGGATATTCCTGGTCTAAGTAAGCCTGATGCTATTTTTGATTATTCTTTCTGTGAAGTATTTAAACAATCAAATTCATTTTGATGTAAATACTGTTCAATTTCAATTTGGATAGGTCAATATAAAGTACCTTGAGCTGAGTGATAGCTTTAAGATGTTTGCTATTGACACTTTGTTGAGCTATTCATTGTCTCATTGACAATTTATGAACTTTTGATATATTAAGGTTCTAGGAGTAAAGTTGTAGAAAAGAAGCTCATTTGAGTGGCCCTTTGTTTAAAATTTAAAACTGACTACTTAATGTTTTAAACAAATTCAGACACTCATTTACAATGTGATTTTTTTAAAGAATTGGTGCCTTGTCTGTTCATATGGATACTTTATTTCACTTCACAGTCAAGAGGGTTGAGAATACTTCAGAACCATTTGAAAATCTCAAATAACCAATTATTACTTGTCTAGGATGTTTTTGGCTTGCATTAAAAGCTAGGTAACTTCTTGCATGTGCAAATGGAAATTTAGTACTATAAGTATTTTTGACAAATACTATGACAATATCTGAATGCAAACGAGCATTCACATGATAATTTAGTGTGGATGAATTTTTCCGTAAATCCACTAAAGAGAACTCACATGGCTGATTGGGGGCTGTTTTTATGGACTTACACCTGCCTGACATATGGGAGCACGATGGCTTTTAAGGTGAAGTATTTGAAAATGCAAGGATCGCCAATTGTGTGCTTCTTCAGAGACTCCAACTCCTTCGCTGTTAAGGGAAGTACCTGGAACCATTGATACCTGTTCCTATCCTGACTTTGTTCTGTTGTTCCATTGCTGTGAAGACAATTTCCGTGTGTTCCGTTGCATCTGAAATCCGTTGATCCATCGTTTTGACAATTTCCGTGTGTTTTGTTGCATCTGAAATTCGTTGATCCATCGTTCTGGCAACCTCGTTGATCGATCTGGCATACAAAATCGTTGTTGCCAGAACCATTGATCTGAAATCGTTCTGGCAACCTGTTCTAGCATGCGCATCTGGCAAACAGAAAAAAAAGTTAAAGGAACGGTTCAGGAACCGTTCCTTAGGTTCCTTAGGAACGATACGGAACCGTTCCTAAGAATGGTTTCATTCCATTCTGTGGAACTATGCGTGGAACACATGTTTTCTCAGAACAAATGTGGTTGTGAACTGAGCAGTAATGGCATCTGTGGTGTAGTTGTCAGCAGGAATATTGTCGAGCTTTACAAACTTGAGGCAATTGAACACTGGAAATGGACGTGAGCGAGCCCGAACTGGGTTTCTGTTTGGAGGAAGGAGTAGCAATGGAGCACCAATTGTTTAGAAACTTGAGAGCTGCCAAGCCATCCACCATGGCATGATTCATATAAAGACCAAGAGAGAATCCCTTGCATAAGAACAGTGTCACCTACAAATCTCTCAATCGATAAATCAATGACTAGCAGGAAGAGAAATCAACAACACAGATCAGATAAAGGAAAAACATGAAAATTCTTCCCCTTTATTCAAACTACGGTCAGTATGAGTTGGGGTGGGGGACGGGGGGGTGGGGTGGTGTGGGCGCGTAGGCTACAGATCATAGCAGCATAGTAACAGTGAATCACAATGTGAACCTTTCCTAATTAATCTGCAAAATCGATTCACAATTGAAATAGAAAAGCTTCATCTCCCCCCCCCCCCCCCCCCTTTTCTTTCCTGAAATTATGAGCCTTGTGCAAAAAATTGCAAATCTTGAATTTTTTTACTGATTTTGCATGTTAATGATTTAAACTTGTGAAACATATATTTTAAAACAATGGTAATCGATTTAAATTTCGATTCAAATAAATCAGTTTGAATCAGGATTTGAATAATTGATTCGACTGGCAACTGTTCTTGCACTACCATGGGTCAGCATATGGTTCTGCTGCCGATCGTAGGCTGCAGCTCCCCGAGGAGGTTTAAAATAATATTTCTAATAATCTGTCTGTGTAGCATCAAAAGTAAGTCTCAAATTTTTGGCAAGCACTTTCGGAAAAATGTGAATTAGTTGAATTCAAAAAAAAATTCTCATTGTTGTTTGTTTGAAATTTTGTGAAACATTTTGACATGTTTCAAAAACTTGCAAAACACATTGATAGGAATCAACTACTTATAATTGCATGTCAAAAAAATTGAGAAGAAAATAAGCCTCATGAATTCAGCACCATATTGTGTTTTATGCCAAGATTATAACAAGACAACTCTAAGGATATCTGAACCAAAATTTGACCATGGAGCATAGTTCCTAAGTGTGTTCCATTTTGACATGCATCCAGTTTTGCTTGTAATAGAGCGTAATGGCATTTCATAACAATCTGATTAAAACAAAATATTTTTGGTGATTTTTTGTCGGGGATAAATTGGGGACTTCACAATTTTTTTCAGAGTGAAAATTGGCTTAGAAAATATCACGAGCATAAATAATTCTAAGAGTGCAAGCTGCAATTGCTTCGCCATCCTAAAAAATCCAACTCTTATTGCATCTCTATGCAGGCTGGATATGTTTATATATTTAGGTTTTGCAGATATTGTGGTTATTATGGCATTGTAGCCCCGGTTTAGAACATTTTAACTATATGTTCTTCAAATGGACTTCAATATATTTCTAAGGGTTTGTATAGACCTCTATATACCGTAATAACCCCTAATCCGTGTACGCTAATGTCACCTTAATAAGCATCCTCTATATTATACAAAATCTATAGAGAGACTGCTTTAGCACTCACAACTCATAACTCAACAATTCACAACTCACATAACAACAAAACCCACTGAAACTAGGATCAATCACACAATGGATAGAGAGAACGTCATTGAAGAAGCAATACGAAAGTAGAATACCTTGATAAGCTCCTTGGCTTGTTGATAAAGTTTGCTAGGGTCTTATGGTGATGGTAGTCATGTCCTTTACAAGCTTATCATTACTAGATGAGGGTACATTGATATATACTTTGATCAGCCATAAATAATTGCATTTGAAGTGTAATGCAAAGTAGATATAGTATAGCATTGAAGAGACTTTCAAACTCTACTTTCCCTAGTGCTTATGCGAAGAAATTTGACGCTTGGTTATTGTTAGTATTGAAAGATTTGATGTTGCCATTTTGTATCTTCTCATAATGAAGAGTTCTTGACCTCGATATGCTTTGTCCTTGCATGATGGAATGGATTCTTAAAGAATTTATTATTACTATGAAGGACTATACGTGCCACTTGTCTTGGTCGTGTCTTGCGAGAATTTTTTTTGCCAAATAGCTTCTTACGTTACTTATGTAGTCGCTCTATACAACACCCTGTAGACTATAAAGTCATTGTTGTAAAGTTGGCACCAGTGACAACATCACTCTCGATGCCAACATTGTTCCTCGTGCCAACAATGCAATGTTGCTCTCAACACCATTGGCATCGCTCCTGATGCCATTGTTACCAAAAACCTTTAATTGATTGGCCCCAAGTTCCTATGGCCTACCAACTTTGATATGCTCTAGCAAGCTTTGTTTAGCGTGCCATCACCCTGCACCATCTAGGCATGGTTAAAGGAAGCCTGGGGATCGATAAAATCTAGAGAAAGAAAATCACTTCCTAGAGAGAATTTCCTAGAGAGAGATGAACACACGTTACCATTATGGTCTATGCACTTGTGAATGACGTGCTTAATCACACCAAAACTATAGGGGGATGCGGTTGTGACTTAGCACGAGCTCCAACCATGTCTTAGCTCCCCTTGTTGGAAAGTTGTCTTGGCACTAGACTTGGTATGCTAGTGGCCTCGGAGACCTAGGTCAGTCATACACGTGGAGTTTACCATCTCAAGTTTGTCAATAAAGTGGGACTTTCCTCAAGGTGACTCTAATTACCTTTTGGGTTTCAATGTTCGATACAAGTGCCAGTTGTGAGGCCACTTCAAATATTTTATCTTGGTATTGAGCTGAGGATTAGGTCTTGGGACACTAGCGGAATGTTGCCGGACTATTTGGTCCGGAACACCAGTGATTTGCTATTGTGGCCATTCGGTTCAGAAACTAGTTGTCTTTATCTGTTGTGGCTTATGGTTTTTGAGTGTACCTTGCATGAACATAGACTGTGTTGAGCTCTTGGAACAAACTCTAACTTGTTGGCTGAGTTGGATGGCTTGCTTGTTGTCTAGTCTACTGTCGTGCTAGGTCCTTGCACTCTTGATGGAGCTCCGTGTTGGTTAAGTCTCTTGGGATGGCTGTCTTGAGATTTGATGTATGCTGAAATGTTGGCTGCTTGTATGTCGGGTTAGTTGGCAGGGCAAGTGTCAAAGTTGGGAGACTAAGTCGTGGTTCTTAGCTCCCTTTGAGGGTGATTGCGCTACATCTTTGAGGTGTTGGCTGCTTGTTGGCTGCTTGTTGTGCACCGCGACATTGCACCTGATCCCAGATTGATTGTGTACCCAGTGGTTAATCTTTGATGATGTTTCTGAGTGGCCCCAATCTATCTACAGACATTATAACTTTGTAATTGTTATTTATATTTAAATCAAAATTAATTTCATTTAAGTGTATTGTCTGATTCTTTTGATAACTTTTTGATGAATGCCCTACAACAAAAGAAATATTTTTTCTCTTGCATGTCCTCATTTGTGTGGCAACTTAGAGTTGAACCCTTGAACTTATGGAGAGGAAAGGCAGTTGTAACCAAGTCATTACTAATTGGAGGACAACATATGAAATACTTGGTCTCGTCATAGTTATGTGTATGTGACTACCAACAAATCATCAATAACACATTGTTATTCCAAAAAAGAACTCTCATGCTTTTCTTTCAACAAAGTTACAACAATGAAGATTTGCCTGAGTGTTAGCAATAATAGTGCATTAATTGCTACTGAATTGTAGCAACAGATGAGTAAATAGTAACAAACATAACCACTTGTTTCTTATCTTATCTAGCGGCCGTAGCTCGGCTCCTGGATAGTTAACAAACAAGACAACCATTTTCATAGACCTTTGCCCCTCATAACTGCTCTTCTTTCTCCCATCGCGCATCAACTAGCTAGCCATTAGCTAGCTCCAAGGTGAGTGATTGTTATCTAGTTTTATCTCTAACAATGCTGTTAGTGATGGAGAAGACTTTTCATAAAGCATAAACTAGTAGCCACAAGGTGGCTTGCTAAGTAATTGCAGGGCCCTATAATACATTGACAACTCATCATGAGGTGTTAATGAGCACTCACAAGCAATGTTTTGTGGACCTGTTCGAAAAGACTTTTTGCAATGCGTTTGAAATGGGAAAGAATCAGCTTGGTCGGAAAGAAACAATGACATGTTTTTAGGGTTTTTTTTTTGCTTGGTTTAATTCCTGGCCTTTAGTTAGAGGAAAAACAAGTGTCGTTTTAGGACTCAATGAGACATTGAGATACATCACACCATGCACATGCACAATTTTATTTTACTATTCTCTACTACGTTCTAACTAAAGTTTTATATGCCAAATTTTGTCATTTGTTGACATGAACTATGGTCTCTGCCTTAAGCTGCACGTCTCACTCCTGCACGATGACAATGGCTTTACTCACAAAGCGACTAATTTTTTTAAGGTTAGTCTATCTGTTGTGCAAAAGTCATCATTAAGTCGTGTGTAAACTGTCTTGTGAAGGCCCCAACCACAATTATAAATTCACTAAAATAAAATTCATACTTCAATTAATATGAAATTTCAGAAGCTTGAGACATAGACCTCTATGAGGAGCTTGAGAGTGTCATGTGTAATTAATGATAGATGCCATGTGGCACTTGGGATCCTAAATACCACATGCAATCATTGTAGATTGGCTTAAGCCTCAAACGATAAATAGAGGCAATAGTCATGAGGTAGATTTGGCTTGTTGGTGTGTGGGTCCTCCACTCCACTTTCTAAACTTCCTCTTTCTGTCAGTGCTATTTGTCTTCAATAGTTGTAGAGATCTTGGTTTGTGTTTGTGTGCAATTTAGAAAAACCTAACATGTATGCAAATTTCCTTTGACATATAGTCATACTATATGTGTTTCGTAAAATCTAAGCCCATTTGTAAGTCCTGGTTTATCTAAAGTCTATAGATGTAATTAGGTACATATCTATTTAGTTCTTCTATCTGTTATTGTTGACACCCATGGAGGTATTGATTTGGTGGAGAATATTTTGATCTCAGGTAATGTGATTAAGCATCACCATTTAAAGCAATCGGGATAGGAATCAGAAAGCTTATTCCAATCAGAAAGTTTATTCTATATCTCTGACTGAAAATGTTCTAATGTTAAACTGTTTAGCTCGAAAGAAGCTCCTCTCAATTTTTTGGCTCTTGCTCCTAAAACTTACATTTGAAGTGTTATGGTTTATCAAGCAAGCCCTTTATAGTTTCTGTAATTTTTTAATCGGTCCATTTGCGGTGTAGTTCATGTAACATGCTTGGGTGGTGCTTACCCCCTAGGGTTGATTCCCTACCCATGCATGATAACTGGGCCAAAGACTCGTTTAAGATAAGAGCACAGTTAGCCCCTCTTTTGAGTGTGACATAGGTGAAAGGATAACCCACTTTATTGTACTTGTTTCTTTACATGATCTGCAAAAACAATTGGTATACGGCTGTTTCTTTGTTATTCTAGCATTCAAGATCTTGTATGTCAGTAATTCTTGAAGCCATGCTTGTCCAGGCTTTACGTAGCAATGCCAGTACTATTTTCTGGTAGCTCTCAAATTGAACACTTCGTATTGAACTAAATGCAGAAGAAGCTGGTTGGGCTCCAGATCAATTTGGCTATACCCGAATTCGTCTTGTTAATGCAACTTCGGAAGGTCCCCCTACAAGGCAATCACTGAATAATTTCATGCGGTCTTTGCTGAAGGTATGACTTTGTGCCCATTTCTGAAACATTAGATCCACAAGGTCGAAGTCCCCATCCAGGTGTTCTTGTTATGATGCTGCTGGAGAGATGACACTTTAAAAGTGGCTATGAACAGTCATCGATGTTGGACTTATACCTGCTTAAGGTCTTAGGCGCAAATGCTTGCAAAACCATGAACCATTAGCCTTACAATGCTTGTAGAAATTAGCTTGTGTAATAAAGGTGCAGAACTATTGGTGCTATTGCTGACGGGCAAGACTTCCTGTTCTTCTGAAGCATATGGGCAGTTGACATTTTAAGAATATATCACACATCAATATTCACGTTGTGTGGGAAATTCTCCTAGGCATTCCTCATTGGTTTATGAAGACCTGGATCTTGAGGACCTAATCTTTATGAGGACGTATTACTCTTTTATTACGAGGCCTCTTCGCAAAGATTGTTGCCTTGTGTGATAAGTTTGTCGAGTTTAGGGTTTAGGGTAGCTCTGGATTGGAAATCAAACTAAGACTTGGTAGGCAGTTTTCAATTTTAGTTAGAAAACAACCGTCATGACATTTCATCCCTGGACTCAAGAGACGATCCTGTGTTGGGGTGTCCAAATGTTCCTTGGACTATGGACGTTTTCTGGCAATTATGCTTTGGAGGTGATTGCTATATTTTAATTTTTTTTCTGATGTGCTTAGTCTCTATTTCTGGTAATTTCTCTCCCAGTTTGTGCTGTTCTTTTGTTCTTTATGCAAGTTGTTGATGCTTATCTTGTTCTTTGGTTTTTGCATAAAGGTGGTAACAGAACACATTGACTCTTGGCCCTTTAAAGAACCAGTAGATGGACGGGAAGTGCCCGATTACTACGATATCATCAAAGATCCTATAGGCATGCAATTTCCTTTTCTTCTTTAGTTCCTAATTCTTTTTGCAGCATAGGATAGAAGAGGCTTACGGCAGAAAGTTGCTTAAATTGGCTCTTTCAACTAGGTTGTACTACATTTGTTCTACTTTGATGTTGCCATTGACATTCCTATGCTATTAACAGGTTGTTGGTTTGATATTTTCAGATTTGAGAACAATATCTAAACGGCTTGACAGCGAGCAGTACTTCCTCACTTTGGAGATGTTTGTAGCTGATATGCGAAGAATGTTTGCTAATGCTCGGGTTTATAATTCACCTGAGACTATATATTACAAGTGTGCAAATAGGTGAGAGAAATTGGACACCCATTTTTGCCATTGGGGTGAATTGGTTCTCTTTGTGGGTTATGTGCTTGGCAATTATTTTGATTGCTTTCTTCTGATGCATGCAGATTGGAATCAGTTTTTATGAACAAGCTGCAGGCAGGCATTCAAGCCAGCAGTCGTCCTCAACATGGATAATCTCATCTACAAGCTGTCACAAGTCTGGTTATGCACAAGCTTGGCTGTGCTAAGGTGTTTGAATTCAAATGAAAATGTTTGTAGAGACTGCAGTAACCCACATTCCAAATTGTTTCTACCTTGATCTCCTTTTACAACTTAGACTCCTTGGTGGCTCATTTTCAATTTGCCTTTCACCTATAGGGATGTATTGAAGCTCACTGTGCTGAGTTATCTCATGGCAATAGGACCCTCTCTCTATGGAATGCCGCTTGTTCTCTTGGCATTAGTATAGTGACATTGTGCGGTAGGAATTCTTTTGTACATGTGGAGTTGAATGAGAGCCAAAATTGTGAATAATGCATTCCATAAGGAGGAGATGCTGCAACTCATGAAGGAGTTGGGTGCAAAAACCTGGTAAACATCAGGATAGGGTGTTTATTCAATGAAACTTTAGGTGTGATCAATGTGGAATACTTTTAGTAGCAGGGTAAGTTGAGTAGCATAGCATAGGCAAATTATTTCTTTAAGCATTGCAAGATATGCAAGCAAATATCAAAAACTGACAGTAGCCAAAACAAATCACTTTATCCAAGAGTGCACCAGAAATACGTTGCAATACAAAGAAAATTTAATGTCATGAATAGGGATAGAAAAAACTCATACCTAGCTTCAAAACCACATGCCCTAGTTGTGAAGTATGACTTTGTGGTGCCGTATGGACAACAGTTATGCAACATAGGAAATTGATGCACTAGATTTTTTTGACAATGATTGGGTTTAAGTTATCGGAAAGAACAATATCCGGATACAGAGCACGTACCTAGTTTCAAAGCAAATATTTATGGGAGAACATTCTTATGACTTGGGAAGTTGATTCTCTAGATTACTTTGGCATTAATTGATGCACTGGATTTCTTTGTTAGTAAATGGGTGGTTTTATCTGCCATAGAGCAATACATAGATTCAAAAGCATCTACTTCAGTGGTAAAGCACATCCTTTTTGGTACCATATGGAGAAACATTTTGCAACATGAAGGTTGATGCAGGGTTGTGTTTTATTTGAACCTAGAACATAAAAAAGTTCTAGGTCCATTATGGTTGTCAATACTTTGCATTCAATTGGTAACCGTTGTAACTATGAGAAGGGCTTTAGTTCTAGGTCCATTGTGTTGCTCTGAATCCTTTGCATTCAATTGGTATTGTTGGAGTTAGGAGACAACTACACTCCCATTGCGCTTGAGCATAATATGTTTCAGAAGTTTTTTTACTCAAAATTTTTTAGGCCTAGTGGTTAACATATCAAAGTTCTAGTTGCTTTACAAGTAATGAAAAGCTTTGGCTTGTCATATTCATGCCACTTGGCACTTTGCTTAAAATCTTGGAGACTTGCTATGGTGTACTAGTGATTATGGACAAGCCTACACTTATATGCATAGACATGGGCTTTAAATGCCATTTCTATTTTTAGCACACCACGTAGGGAGGCCATTTGTTTAAATAGGCATAGTGCCCAATGTCTTAATTGAAGCCAAAATCTAACTAGCATAGTGCTCCTACTTTTGGCCAATGTCTAATACATCCTAATTTGAACATGCGGGGACTTGGCAAGCCGAGAAAGGTGTAATGGCAAGCCAAAATTTTATTTATAGTAAAATTTGGAGTCAATATAGTTATCCATGCATATAGGTGGGTGCACTAGTTTTAGAATAGAATTTGGTTTTATTATTTGGTAAATCATTATGGCTCTTTACCCAAAATAGGTATCAATAATAGCAATCAGCTTTTTGCCTTTAGCTTTAGCTTTTGGCTTTTGGCTTTTCACAAGCTATAGAGAAATTATTTAGGTAGGCTGGCGCCCCATTATAGATTAATTCCATTCTATAGAGCTTTACTCACTCTCTATATACTAAGCTCTCTTAATCTCTTATGCTGGTCTTGGTGTGTGTGAGTGCTAATACGATTAGTTAATTCCATTTCGATTTGTGGATCAGATTTTGGCATGGTATCAGAGCAGGCTTGTGACAGAGAGAGTTAGCTTTTGCAGAGTTGCAAGAAGATCATTGGAGGAGTTGCGCTTGGACTGATGGTAGTTCGTTGGAAGAAGACCGATAGGCAGATCGTTGAGCTGGAATCAAGCCTACAAATTGTTGGTGTTATCTATTATTCTTGGAAGTTCTCTAAACTTTTGAAATTTTTCTTTGCCAAGTCCTTTGGTAAAGATATTTGCAACTCGCTCTTTCGTAGGACAATAGATAAGCTCCACTTCACCACTTTGAATGTTCTCTCTGATGAAGTGTCGTACTTCAATGTGCTTTGTCATGCTGTGAAAAATTGGATTTTTTGCCAATTTAATTCAACTCTGATTGTTGCACTGAAGTATCGTAGGTGAATCTTGTACCATCTGTAGATAATGTAGAATCCTTCGTAACCATATTGCATTACTTGTTGCACTTGTAGTAGTCCGCCCCTCCCCACATTAGAGAAGTTCCCGTAGTTAGAAGGGCCGTTTGTCAAGATGTGTTCCCCCCCCCCGCTATGTCCGTGTGGCCTAATCAATTCTTGACATAATGGTTTTTATGTAGCATAATTCGCATGACCCGGAAAACACAATTCATATTTGGAAGATTTGAATTACTGGTCTAGTAGATTGTAAGCTTACTATAGGCTGGCTTGTGCGGCCACTATAAGGCATGTAAGACTAGTAAATCTATATGTCAAGTGTGGTATCAATGGGAGCTCATGAAGATATCTCCAAAGAAGTAAAAGCTATCTATGTATATCTCCCCTTTGCATCTAGAAGTGCCTGAACTTTTTGAATATAAAGCTGTATCGACTTGTATAGATAGCAAACTCGACAAGGAGGATCTCGTGTGGAATAGAGGGCTTTGCCCAAATCATACGAGTTAACATGGTAGTCTGTAATCTCGAGATACTGACCCAATGTGGGGACGAAAGATTGATACAACATGTCTATGCTACATAAGGATGTGGGGGTGACAATGGTATAAAAAGTCTACACTTACTCCAAGCATCTCAGATGGACTTCCTGAAACAAAACCTCTCTTACTAAACAAGGGAAGCATGTCCCTTCCCAAGTCGAGTGGTAGCTGCTTGTTGCATATTGAATGTAGGACTAGTGAAAAGTATCCACAAGTAAGTGTATGAAGAACATAAGGCTTCTTGGGTACTGATGCATCTATCGACGAGAGGGGCTTTTCACCAAAAGAAAAAGGCCAAGTATACATATAGATCTTATTGGAAAGGTCGGATTATTGATTTCAAAGTATCTCCAAGAGGACAAACCATTTCAGAGGTGCTTGTACATGTATAGAACTTAAATTGAATGCTGTTAATCAACATGATTTTCGAAAATGTTATTGTAAGTATCTTAATCTTTTGGATTGCTTGTCATTTTTGAATATGTAATTGTATTTATGAGTGGGAACTTATTATAATATTGTATTGCAGATTTATGTCCATGAAATATACATGAATGAGAACCTGTAATCTTTCTTTCAGGTATTATAGATGTCATCCATTCAGAAATTGGCAAATTGCAATACAAAGGACGAACGACAAAAGAACTTGCAGATTTTGGAATATTTTTCTATGATGCTATGTATATTCCAGACTTAAATGGAGGAACAGAAAAACTAGAGTGGGATTTGTGCGCACCTGCACTCAACCTTCTTTCTAGTTGCAAATCATCTGCATCCAATATATATATTTGTGAGAACGTAGGCTCATTCGTAAGAAGCAATCCACTTATTTGATGGCACAAACGTATTAGCATTAGACTTATCTAATTTTACACCCAGGAAAGCAAATGTAAGAGAGTGATTATAGCTCCATTCTGTTGAAAATGCACTGCTGCTTCTATCTCAAAACTTCACAATGAACACACTTATGTTCCATCAAACCCGCATCATGATAGGAAGGTATTTTCTCACCATGCTATTTTAAAAATGAAAATGATGTATGTTTGTTTCTGTTAGATGGAACAGAAACAACTTGCATATCAATAGGTTGATCCCGTATGCTTGGCATAAATGGAACTGGTGTCATAATATTACAAACACTTGGTATGCATGTCAAATTTTCATTTACTATTTTGTGCGACTCCCGTATAGAAATTGTGTCGTTGCATCCAAACGTAACAGTAGGCTCAACCAAAGAGAATTGCAAAGCTAAATTTCTTCTCTTTGCCATTCGTCTTCGATTTAACCTACGTGTCTTCTCGGACTTGCTTTCAAGATCTGGAGTCATGTACAATTGGTTTGTATGCACATGTTCTGGGGGTAGTGAATGCTCCAATGGTGTCATTGGTGCCAACTTCTGAAACAACTTCACCTCTATATGAATGTAAAGCTCTTTTCTTAGCTTGTCAACTACGGTTTAATCTTGCCTTTCATCCTGGAATCGTTTCATTCTCCGGAGTTACCCAACGGGGTTGGCTCAACTGGTTAGCTTGGCATCCAAAGTTTCTTTGGTCCCAGGTTCGAACCTCCCCTTGGAAACCAAGAAGTATTCTCCGGAGTTTTGTATGATAAATGATTGCGTACACACTTCGGAGTAATATTGTTTACATCGTTTTCTTCTGCTATTTACCCACAATATAGACGTAGAAAGATAAAGTTACACGCTGCATGCATCCAAAACATAAACAACAAATTATTATCCATGCATCCATGATCTGATCAAAACCACTCTTTATGCATATTTTCACATTGAATGTTAGTACAGAACTTAAGGTTTGCAACAAAAAGAACAAATATCAATTGTTCAACACATAAGATTTTGGAAAAATGTCCGAGTCCTTTCATATTTATATCAACTTGCATAAATAAATCCTTCACACACAAAATGATTGGTGTCTATGGCAAAAGAGTGGAACCTCAATTCACAACATCATGAACACACCCGTCTTCTAAGTACTGAGCAAAAACAAATATATCTATGACATTTAACATGTTGTGCAACTACAAATGAGTGTTTATCGTATACACTCAAAATATTATTTATGAGGACTTCACTGTCCAAATTGACAATAGCAATGTCTGGAATCTCGAATCCAAAAGATTGGAATTCATAATATTCCGCCACGAAATGTATCATCCATAGGATGCTGCTAACATGGACAATAATTCCCTTATCAAAAAGACCAATGATCTCTCTAGGAAAAGCATCGCATGACACCAGAATTTGCAATGAATCGGTATCAGAAGTGGATGTTTTTTTTAAAGCAATGCACCTGAAGAACATGTCAAATGGTCATGGGATGTGTTGTGGACGTTGAGCTCCTCAACTGCAACAGTACCAAAAAATTCAATGCCCAGATCCTGCAGCATGTGCTTTCTGCATGACGTTTTCTCCCTACGTCTTTCACATCCTGAGATCATAGAACCTATTGATCTTGAAGCATGGAAGTTTAAAAGATTAGGTCTCTGGGATTTATTGGGTCATAGCCTCATGTATGCAGATCAATTCATCATGTTGGCTCTCAAAGAAATCATTGCAGAAGCCATAAGCATATTACAAAATGAGAGAGAGAGAGAGAGAGAGAGAGAGAGAGAGAGAGAGAGAGAGAGAGAGAGAGAGAGAGAGAGAGAGAGAGAGAGAGAGAGAGAGAGAGAGAGAGAGAGACAGAGAGAGAGAATGACATGTATTCAAAGCATTCAAACTGAGCAAGTGCTATTGCAATGATCTATCAACGTGAGAGAGAACGTCTTTCAATCCAGGTTGCTGAAAATGCAGCATCATATCATATCTCAGGAATTAGGGAGCAAAGAGCGATCGAGCTAGAATTTGCAATATGTGGCAACCTCAAGCCTGAAGTGATGGTGAGAGGGAGGCTCGCGAGAAGAGTGTTAGGAGATTTTGGTGAAGATTCTTCTAACGGATTTTAGATGCCAAAAAGATCCTGATGGATATCAAATGAAGGAATCGAGCTGCCAAACTACATTTCGGAGCATCAACGGATAACTGAGAAGGAGTTTCAGAATCTAGATTTACCGAGAATGCCAATTTCAGAAGGTCGACGAGTTGCGGACCGGCCTATGAGCGAAAACAAAGCCCAACGCCTGCCCATATTTTACGGTGACGAGAATAAAAGCATGGTCGAGTCGGCATAAAGATTTAGATCTATATGTAATATAACGTCAGACTCCCTTAGAAGGTGCATTGTACTTGTAAGCCAAAGGCGCGAGAAGTAGAAATAGATCTAAACTCCAATGGGCCAAAAATAAGAAAGGACCCAAGTAGTTTTTAAATGCATTTTGGGTTATAACTTTTTTAAGATAGTCAACTTGTTATGGCACATGGTTTTTGGGTGAACCTCATACCCTAACCCTAGCTTTGCCTATAAGTAGGGATGTGATACCGTTTTGTAATCGCTTTTGAATTCTAAAAATAGAGATTGATAGAGAGAAGCTAAGCCTCCTCCTACATTTTCTTACTTTGTGAAGCCCTCTTATTTTGTCATTGTATGCTTGCTTGTGGATGAATGAATGCTTGATTGTTGTTTCATATTCATGCTATCACATAATAGAATGATCATTAGCTCATGTTTTTATCCATCAATCCACAAAACCATACATTTGTGAAGTAGGTGCTAGAAAACCATTTGGAGTGATCAATAGGATCCATTGGGTAGGTTTACTTTCATTGTTCCCCTCCCTTGAGAAGATAAGCCTCAAGAGGAGAAGATCTAGAGCTCAAGAAACCCGGATTTACCAAAAAGCCAAGAACCAAGAAGAGGATCACCACAAAATCAAAACCCAAAAGGAGCCAAGAAGATCGTCAAGAACCTCACCCCTCATCTAAGCCATTCCACATCTAGATCTTATGCCAAGATTGACACCCTTGGTAGGTTTAGATCCCGTTTAGATCTGTAGCTTAATCCCCTCCCCATTGGATCGAAGCCCGTACTACATCGATACTCACCTGGTTGGAAATCCAAACCCCGACTTTGCCCTCTTGATCGCGACGATTAGGGAGGCATGGAAAGAGTCTAACATTTTTTTGGCGCCATTGCCGGGGAGACGGTACTAAGCTACACCTAGTTGGGTTTTGTTTGCATTTTTTATAGGTTTTTCACTCCCCTATAGGTTTTTTTCCACCTTTGTCTTACCTTCATGACTTGCCACTTTTCCAATGAGCTGAGCAAACAATAAGCTTTGTTCTGAGACCTCGGTGAGTCAAATCTCTGACTCACGTCCTGAGTCGCGTACCTAATTTTTTTTTCATTTTTACTTGTCCATTTGACTCGCCATTTACACAGAGTGACCAGCAGCCTCAGAGCCATCATTCTGGAAGTCGGCGAGTCAAAATGCCTGACTCGCCGCTGACTCGCCAAATTGCCTGACTCGCACCCTCGATTTTTGACACTTTATTGTTATCTCCTGGCTCGCCATCAGACTTTTTGTGATTCCTTGACTCGCCATCAGAGATTTTCCATCACTATCCTTGACTCGCCAACCTTGTCTCGCCGCTGACTTGCCGAACCCTTTGACTCGCCATCAGAGCCCGAACTACCATACAGCTTCCATTCCCTTCTTCCAATCCCGTACTTCCCAAATTGACCCCATGGCACCGAAACGTCGCCTTTCTGACGTCGCTACTCCCTCTAGACAAAGAGCCCGACTCACTAGTGTAGCTCCATCATCAAGCCCCAGCCGCTCCTTGAGGCCCACAATGTCATCATGCACCTCACCATCCGCATCTCAGCAGACCGTATATTCGTCCCCATCCATGTCGACATCGCCTAGCCGAGAGGAGGGAGAGACTTTTCCCCGATCTACCCGCCGACCCGCTTGGCAGTGCCGCCCATGCACCCTCACAATTTACCATCCTTCCACTACTCACAGAACAAGAGATAGCTACTTTTCGCACTGATGGCTGCCTTGCGGTTCTGACGATTGGCCAATATGGAAGTCCCACTCATCCAGGACCAGTCCTTTTTCACCTTCGATGCCGACCATTTCACCGTCACCTATAATGGGTACGACCACGTGGTCACCCTCGATCCCTAGCTGATTTCATCAACTTTGAACCTTCCGCACACCCCTAACCTACTGCGAAATATTTGGGATCAATTCAGATCCAAATCATCTAAAGATCTTAGGTTACAAAACAAGATACTCCGCCAATCTTGCCAATGTAGAAAACTCAGCATCTACATACAAAATAGAATGCTAACTCTAATAGAACTTGATCAAACATGTATCAAAACATAAAGTACTATTGCTGTCCATACAAATCCAACAAGCTATTGTATTTCACACATGTGAACCTGAAAATAGCAGATATAGATCATTCTACACATAGAATTGCAAGCAATCACAAGTATAGTGGATAGTAGAACCCAAGAGAACCATGTATAAGCATGAAATGAGATAGATAAGAGAGAAGATCCGCTTCTCCATGAGTTACATTCTTTTATAACAGGTCCAAACCCTATTTGGCCACTTGGCTTTCCCTCCAAAATGTAAATCCTACTATTTTTGGGACTAGATTCAATGTACCCAACATTTAAATTTGAATCTACTCAAACTCGACTTCTAACTTTCCCACACTTTCCAAAAGTGTTTATTCACATGAAATTTAGACTAATATAACTTTGAAAAGTCAAACTCTAAGTCTAATATAATGTTGGCCTCAATTTGCCAAATAAACAAATGTAGCAAATATGATTAGACTAGTTGAATTTCTCACACTCCCTCTTCAACTAGTTTTAGCATAGACTTTGATAACACTCCAAGTGATGTCCTATGCTTCATGAACAAGTCCTTTACCAATGCTTTGGTGAAGATATCAGCTACACATTCCCTTGAGGACACATGTTGAAGCTCCACCTCCTTTGCCATGACTTGCTTCCTCACAAAGTGATATTGCACCTACATATGACATGAAGAATCACATAGAATGTAAATGAGATGATTTCCCTATGCTATCAACTTTGAATTCTCTGGAAAATAATCAATGACATCTCCTCTATAGAGAATTCCATGATCTAGAGTACCCGAGATGTATCTTAAGATCCTTTTAGCATTTTTCCAATATATCACTAATGGATCTTGCATATTGACTTAGCCTACACACACTAAAGCATAGATCAGGCCTAGTTATGGTGATCCACATTAAGGAGCATATAAATTGCCTATAAAGAGTGATGTCCATAAGTGATGCTTCATGACTTTTATTGGGCAGTTTTACATCTTGCTCCATTGGTATTTCTACATGCTTGCAATCTTGCATCTTGAATCTATTGAGAAAACTTTGAGCATACTTAGTTTGACTAATAGAGATGAAATCTGAACCCCTAAGTACTTCTATGCCCAATATAAAGTGAAGTTGACCAAGATCTACCATCTTAAATTCTAGTGATAGATTTTTCTTGGTCTTCTCAATACCATCAACGTTATCACCACTAAGGATGATGTCATCTACATAAATCAATAAAAGTACAATGCCATTTACATCATACATTATGTAAAAATCTGGATCATATTCACTTTGAGTGAATTCAATAGAAACTAAGAAATCATGAAGTCTTGAATTCCAAGATCTTGATGCTTGCTTCAAACCATATAAGCTCCTTTGAAGATGACATACTTTACCTTCCATCCCGAGCTTGATGAAGCCTTGGGGCTACTCCACGAAGATGTCTTCTTCCAAATAACCATTTAATAATGCATTAGAAACATCCATATGAAAGAGCATCCAACCAAAATGTGAAGCAAGTGCAAGAAGTAACCTTATTGTGACCATCTTGGCCAGGGGTGCAAAAGTTTCTTCAAAATCTATGCCCTTTGCTTGAGCCATCCAATCACATTCTTAAGAGTATATCAACAAGGATCCATGTGCCATTCTCCATCAAAGCATTATATTCATCTATCATAGCTTGAAACCATTCCTTTGAACTCAATGCATCTTCTACACATGAAGGTTCTTCAAAACTTGAAATGAGTGCAAAGGATGAAGATGGATTACCCTCGACTTGCTTCCCCTTGTCTTGGTATGTGAGCCTCAATGGCTGCATTCTTACCCTTGATGATCTTCTTGGAGTGATTGATTCACTTGGCTCTAGCTCCACCTCAAGATCTATGACATCTTGATCCTCGACCACCTCCCTCTTGATAGGTGATTTGATTGAGCCATCAATAAGTTTATGCATATTATCCTCATCAAAAATGATATCTCTAGAAACCACAAACTTGTTTGAAGATGGAATGTATACCTTATATCTTGCTTTGCCATACCCGCGCATAATACATTTGATTGATGATGGATCTTCCTTGGTCCTTTTCTCCAAAGGTGTATGCACATAGCAAATGCATCCAAACACCTTTAAGTCCTTGAGATTTGGCTTCCTCCCATACAAGACTTCAAAGGGTGTTTTGCCTTCAATAGAGCTACATGGAATTCTATTCAGCAAATGGTTAGCACAAGTGAGAGCTTATCCCCAAAGAGATTTTGGTAAACATGCATCAATCCTTAAGGCTTTAGAACATTCACACAATGTCCTATTCCTCCTCTCGGCTACCCCATTTTGTTGAGGGGTGAAGGGACAAGATAATTCTTTTTTAATTTCTTCTTGATCACAAAAATCTTTAAATGCATTGGAGATATATTCTCCACCATTATCCCTTTAAAAGTTTTGAGCTTGTGATCAAGATACTTCTCAACAAATTCTTTGAACTTAAGAGAGCTTTCAAATACTTGTGCTTTAGATGAAAGTAAGAATACCCCCCCACCCCTCCTGCATGGCCGCCGCTTCCCTAATACATCCTGGGCCAGCACACTCTGGGCCGCTGTCCCAGCTCGATGCCCAACTCGATGTTTCAGCCACTACTCGCGACCAGGGCGCTACTCCGGGCCAGCACACTCCGGATCAACACAAACGGCAAAGACAGACAACTCGAAGACATTTTGTTCGTGCCTACACTGCAGCAGGACTTGCTATCAGTGGCAAGAATAGCTAATGCAGGGATGTGTGTCACGTTCTCGGATGAAGCATGCAATGTTGTTGATGCAAGCACCAATACACTAATTACACAAGGTAGAAGAAAAGGCAACATGTATCACCTGAGGGTACGCCTATCTACAGATCAAGTACATCAGACTTATGATGATTCGTTAGATATTCTATGGCACAGGAGACTATGCCATATGAATTCAATGGAACTGTATCAAACAAGCCATCATGGAGCAATCACAGGGGTGAGCATCTCGAATGCAACCAATTCGATGACCTGTGATGCATGTATAAAAGGTAAGATGTCACGTACTCCTTTTGTAAAGGACTCCTAAAGAACAACAAAGATTCTGGAGCTAGTACATTCAGACATCTATGGACCTTTCAACGTGATCTCAATAGGAGGCTCAAAATATTATATCACCTTTATTGATGATTATAATAGGTTTTCTAGAGTCTACTTCATTCACAATAAATCAAATGCATTTCACAAATTCATAGAGTATGTGAACTGGGCAGAAAGATACACAGGAAACAAGGTGAAGCAGATCAGAACAGATCGGGGTGGAGAATAGATCTCAAACCGATTCATTAATTTCTGCAATGATCAAGAAATCATTCACAAAAGGACTGCATCTTATACACCGCAACACAACGGTGTTGTAGAAAGAAAGAACATGACTCTCATAGAAGCCGCCAGATGCATGATGGCCTATTCGAAGGCTCCAAGAGTGCTGTGGGCTGAAGCAGTAGCTATAGCTGCTTACATTCAGAATAGGACAGGAAAATCTGGTGTTCCTCATACAACACCACACAAATTATGGTGGGGTAGAAAACCCAATCCGACTCATATTCGAATTTTTGGCTGTGCAGCATATGCACATGTTCTTGACAAGATTCGAAAGAAGCTTGATGAGAAAGCAGAACAAGGATATCTTGTAGGATATGACAATCGTTCGTCATACTACAAAGTCTATATGCCAGAGACAAACACAATGAAGACAGTCAGAGACGTCAAATTCGATGAGAGCAGAACAATGGCCAATAATGATCCTATTAGTTATGAAGTCCTTGGAAGATAATACTATGACCTACCAACTGTGACAAAGGGAGCATAGGACGAACACTCAGATGAAGATGTTCGAGTCGCACCTCATTCGAGCGACGAATCAGACGAAGAAAGATTTGCAAGCCAGCCTACTGCTACAACACCTGTAAATCGAAATGGTTCCGAATCTAGCAGAACAGATAAAGGCAAGAGCATTGTGGTACCAAAAGGATCTCCTAGAATATCGACAAGAGAACGAAGAGCGCCAACAAGATTTGTACCAGGCAGTGCAACTTCTACATCGGAAGAGTTTTGTAGATTCACTGAAGAACCACAAACATTCGAGGAAGCAATTGAATTTCCAGAAAAGGACAAATCGATCCAAGCCATGAATGAGGAGATGGAATCTATGAAGAAGAATGAGGTATGGACGTTGCAGCCATTACCATATAACTGAAAGACTGTACAATGCAAGTGGGTATACAAGCTGAAGTATGGACCGAATGGAAATATTTCAAAGTATAAGGCCAGACTTGTAGCGAAAGGTTTTTCTCAGAGATATGGTATCGACTATGTTGAGACTTTCTCTCTTGTCATGAAATATTTGTCCCTACGCCTACTGTTTGCATATGCAGCCGCTTATGATCTCAGGATTCACATCGTGGATGAAATGACAGCCTTTTTACATGGTGAGCTAGATGAAGAGGTCTACATGGATCAACCTCCAGGCTACATTTCGAATTCACTTCCTACTTATCAATGTAGAATGCACAGGAGTATCTACGGTCTGAAAGCAATTAGTGAAACAATGGTATAAGAAGAAAGATCAAGCCCTAAAATCCTTGGGATTTAAGCCACTAATAGTTGATTCCAACGTTTATGTAAGAATTACAAATGGGAAGATCATCATTGTAGTTGTATATGCGGATGGCCCCCTGATACTCTGCAAAAGTGAAGAACTTATTGCTGAGGTGAAGTATGACATCTCGAAACATTGCGAGATTGCAGACCTAGGAGAAGCGAGATGTTATCTTGGCTTACAGATTGACAGAGACTATGACGAAAGAAAATTGTACCTTCATCAGTCCAGATATACCTAAAAAATCCTAGAAGATTTCAGGATGGTGAATTGCAAATGAGCAAATACTCCAATGCTTGCAGGAACAATCCTGATGAATGAGGATTGTTCGAAGACTGAAGAAGAAAAAGAATTGATGGAGCATACACCATACAAGAAGCTGATCGGGTCACTAATGTATCTTGCAAGTAACACATGCCCTGACATTGCATATGCCGTGTTCAGGATGAGCCATTTCAGTACGAATCCAGGCTCAACTCATTGGAAGATTGCGAAACGAATCTTGCAATACCTTCAATTAACGAAGGATTTTGGATTGTATTATTCTCGTGATGCAGGGTTCCAGCTGCTTTCCTACAGTGATGCTAGCTGGACATCTCTCAAGGACGACTTTAAAAGTGTCTCAAGAGGATGTACCATCACATCAGGAGCAGCAATTCTCTAGGTCAACAAAAAATGGGCCATCGTGGCTCAATCATCTTGCGAAGCAGAGTACGTAGTAGCAGCAAAGATGGCCAATGAAATCACTTGGCTCAAACAGTTCCTTGACAAACTGGGCAAAACAAGGAATGAACCTCTGATTTTGTAGATGGATAATACATCCACAATACACCTGAAGAAGGATCCCGTGTTTCACTCAAGGACGAAACACGTTGCAATCAAGTACCACTTGATAAGGGATCTGATCGAGAAGAAGAAGCTGCATACTACTTTCATTGGAATGAAGGAGATGGTTGCTGACATTTTCACAAAGGCCTTAGACAAAGGTCTGTTCAAGAAATAGAGGAGCAGTCTTGGAGTCATCAAGCTATCACGCTTTGAGAGGGAGCTGAAGAAACAAAGCCCTGCTAGCTCTCAACTCCCAATCTGACGAAAAGACACGAAGCAACATGTTCGCGAAAGAAAAATGTTCGCGACACAATATGAGAAGGTCAAACGACATGAAAAAGGAGAAGGTCAAACGACTCGAAGCGACACAAAAATCTTCGCGACACAAAACCCTTCACGCTCCAAAGGATCAGGAAGATCAAACAAGTACCATGAATTACAATTTTTGATATGATATGATGATGTTAGCAGAAGAGCGTTAGGACATGCCTAACTCACCACTCTTGTAATCTATGATTAGTTATAGATTGTTTAATCTATCTAATCAGATATGCTACTCTGAATATATGCAATTGCTAGATGCATCAAACTGTAACAGATAGACAATATACAGAATAGAAGTCTGCCGGTATACTCAGATCAGCCACATACGTGCTGCTCATACTGCTAAGGATGCATGGGACATCCTAGCAACCCTCTACGATATCAGGGATGTGACTTCCAAGCTACACTTGAGGAAGAAATTCCTCACCCTGAGAATGGCTGACGTAGGGAGTGTTTCGGTCACCTCAACACTTTCAAAAATCTTATGGAGCAAATGATTGCAATTGGCTCAGTCATAGAAGATTCTGATGCTCTCATGACTCTATTAATGAGTCTACATGAAGCCTACAAAAATTCGACCTAGGAGCACCTCACTCTGTCAAGAGTAATTTCGCTACCTCTACAAGAGGAGATTAGAAGATCTGCATCCTCCTCAGGCTCAGGATCGGATCCTCAAGCTCTATATTTGAAAAATCAGAAGCTTAAATCCAAGAGATCTACAAAGTTAGGTTATACTTACAAGAAAAGCAACATGCAAATTAGATCAAATTCTGGTTCAAGATTGAATTCAATCTTTTTCTCTTCAGGAATTGCATGTAGATTAAAATAACCGGTCCACTTGGTTAACCAGTCATCTACCACCTCTAGCTTCTTCTCTTTCTTCTCTCTTGAAACTGGTTGTGGCTGATTAATTGTTGGCAAATCTACAAATAGGTAGGCATAGGCACCTGACCATCCAGACCTACATTATAATATGCCATATTGATTTCTTGAAACAAAAAAATTAACTTAATTAGTCGACTGATCCGAAATTCTCAACTAGAAAGTGAAAAGTACTAGACTTTCAAACTGGCTGATATAATTTCAGCAAGGTCTTTCACTTCATGAAGAAATTCCCATTTAATCAATATCAGATCGATTTTGAACAATAACAACTTTGAAGGACCACACGAAAAATTTACGAAAAACTGGGATTTTCGAAATCTACGAAAATCAATTAAAGTGATCGATCTATCAGTTTCACAGGTACCATCACATTTCGAACTCATTTCAAAACATCATGCATGCATCAAGCTTAACATGCACTGATGTTTTCTGAAAGATCAAAAAATTCCTATAAATAGTCTAACCATTGGGAAATCAGCTTTTTGAACTAGAATTGCCAAAATTAGCATCATGCATGAAATTTCTCTGATTAATCTACTGAACACTCATGTACCATGCATCCAAACATGCATAAAGTTCTATCCATACATTTTCAATAACAGAAAATCAGTAAACTAAGTTACATACATGCATGCATCAGAACATTACGAATTTTTTTTCAAATTTTTAGTTAAAAAACTGTCAAACTTCCGATGGCCATAACTTTCTCTACAAGACACCAAATTGGTCACCGTAAAGCACAAAAAGAGGGAGACTAGGTTTACAAGACACCTACCATGTCACCATACCACCTAGGCTTCACGCGTGCGACCAGTAAATGATCAAAATTCAGGTAGGAGGGTGCACTTTCCAAGATGGTTTCACCAAAAATCTCTATCCAGCCCAATATGCATCCAATCAGAGGTTACAAGCACTCTTCTAACATTCATTAGAGAGGCATAGAAACAACTTAAACAACATGCAAGGATTGGTTGAAAATTGTCAATCAGGATTTCAGTAAAGAAACAAGTGGATCTTGCACTATAGGAGGTGGTTTTTTTTCCTACTAAAAGAAGCTACAGTAGGGCGCTGGAGCAGCTAGGTGATGTCTACAAGAGCATGATGAGCCATGGAAGGATGGAGCAACAATTGGCAGTTCTATCATATAGCCAAAACACAGCTAGGGTTTATAAGATAAAAAGACCCTGAATTTCTCTCCATTGAAAACAATTTTTAGTGCTATCAAGTCACAGAGCTGGGCGCCCTGGCAGTGCAAGCTAGTTTCCAAGGGGCCACAACTGGCCATGGAGGATTGAATCTGCTGGATCGATCAGCATATGAAACCATAGCTGGAAAGAACTTGCAAGAGAAGCATAAATCAGAAGAAAGAAAGAGAGAGACGTCGCGGGTCTGGTTGCAAAATGGGAACTTACAAAGATGAAGCCTACCACTTTTGCCATAAGGCTAGCTGATCAAATGATAGTCACTCTGTTACTTGTGGAAGATGTTTATGGTTTCGATGGTTGGCAATCAGTTTGTGATTGCATCTCTGATCTGTACTCTCTACTAGATCCAAATTTCTGCATAGAATGTTAATTAATACCCTAACCACTTCACCCCCAAGCCAAGGTGAATGAATACAAGAGAGGAGGAGATCCTAGCTCATAGAATCAAAAATTTCAATAGGGAGATGGGCAATTTTCCATAGTATATATTCTCTCCCATGAGGAGAGAATATTTCTCTTAGGATCCCCATGCAACCTGAATAAGCAATTGACCTCCTATTTTTGCATTACAGCAGTCAAACACCATGCAAGTGCTCCTATGTCCAATTATAGGTCTGAGCCCTCATATGATTATTAATTACTTTACCGACCAAGTCTGAAATGATGAGGTAGAACTAATAACCATGTACTTGGAGAAACCGACTATCCATGTCAAGAATTATTCCGAATCCCTCATACTGGACATGGACATAATAGTAGTGTTTAGTGTGAATTGTGTAGGTAACAATCGTGAAGTGGTGTAGTTATTGGATAGTGAACGGTGACATAGTCTGTATTGGATAGAACAAAGGGAGAGCTTCCTATTGAGTGGTGATCATTGACAGATGTCGAGGGTGTCGAATGAGTCGAGTCGACTGTTTGCCCTTGTGTCGATGTCAATTCTTTCGGAGTTGGGTATGTCGAAGTTGATTCTGCTCTGTTTCAAACGTCGATGTATATGCAGCCTATTCGAGTAATGCGAGTAAGGCTGCAAGCTGTTATAGAGAGTGAATATTTGCATTATATAGGAGTACTCAAGAGATGAATTCAGGTGAGTAGGAGTAAAGATTAACTTCATCACTCCCCCTTGAGCTTAGCTCTTAGGATCCTGAATGAAGTTTAATAAGGTTGCATAAGACAACATGCTTCTCCCTTGACAGAGGTTTTTTCAAAATATCAGCCAACATACTATCAGTATGATAGTAGCTTAATTTGACATCTTTGTTCAGAACTTTCTCTCTAAGAAAAGAAATTGAACTTCAATGTGTTTAGTTCTAGAGTGAGTTCGTGGGTTCAGAGATAGAGCAATGCGACTCTAATTGTCGAAATAAAGTATAGTTGGTGTAAATTGAGAGAACATTAAATCCTAAAGCAACAATCTTCTAAGCCAAATAATCTCCTTTATTACGGAGGTGGTGCAATGTATTTGAACTTTGTGGAAGACAAAGAAATGCATTTCTATTTTCAACTGTTCCATGAGATGGGTCCTCCTGCTAGAAAGCATAAGTAGCCAGAAGTTAATTTTCGTGTGTCCACATCTCCAGTCTAGTCAAGAATAAACATTAAGAGTTAGAGCATTCTTTGTATTTCCATTATAGCACAGAGTATAGTGCTTGTGGCTTGAATGTATCTTAATGCTCTCAATAGAGCTTTCCAGTGAAGTCAAGATTCGTCATATGTTGTGACTGTGTGCTGACTGTGTAGGCAAGATCGGATCAAGTGCAGACCATGGCATATGTGATCGATCTGACTATTGACTGGTCCCTAGGGGTATTTGCACATCTCCTTCTCTGCTTCAATCTTCGGACACATGTCTTTTGATAGCTCAAATCTTGGATCCATAGGTGAGTCAGTCGACTTGCAGTCGTCCATGCCATAACTATAAAGTACACTAGTTAGATACCTTTCTTGGCTTATCACGATCCTTTTGTTTGCTCTGTCTCTAGTTATTGCGATCCCGAGGAGGTAATGCACTAGGCCTGAATCGATCATTTCAAATTCCTTCGACAATAGATACTTTGTCTCTTGTAGTAACTGATTCGATTTGCTGATGATTGAATAGTCATCAACATATAGAGCTATTAAAAAATAGCTTGGGCCTCTGTGCTTGAGATATTCTCCCCCACTATTTGTATGAAGGGCCTTGAGCTTTTGACCAGTTTGTGTCTTAGTAAACTGCTTGAATTCTTTGAAGAAATTAAATGCCTCAAACTTATTCTTGATGAACATAATACTGGTGAATCTCGCCATTGATAAAAGTGATAAAATATAGTGTTGAACCCTGAGAGAGAGTACTCATAGGGCTGCACAGATCACTATGTATCAATTCTAGAATGGACTTAGCTCTAGTGGCTTGTCCCATTAAGAATTGAAGCACATCTCACAGACATGTCGAATGTCAGTGGAGACAACATTCATGTTTAACTTCTTTACCATGCTATTGTGATGCATATACAAGATTGATCTCATATTTAAATGTCCTAGTCTTTGATGCCATAACTGAGATTTTGAAGTGCTCACATTGATGGAAAGTGCATACTCATGACTCAAGATGTACATGATCTTGCTGAAAGACAATAAATTCTTTCCTTGGCTTTCAATTTGATGTGTACTTGAGTCATCGAGCTAAATGTACTTCGAATATGCTACTGTGAGTTCTTCAAATAGGAATTTACATGGAGTGAGAAGCACCGAGATTGAGATACCATAGCAGAGCATCTCTAGCTCAACAGTCCATGATGTCATGTTTGGTTCTCTTGCAATACTTGTAGAAGAGTTTGGTTTTCGGCTTTTGATGTTGTCGATCGTGTTGTTGTAGTTGCCGGTTTGAATCAGTTTGTTCAGTTTTAGTCTTCTTGTCCTTTGAAGTTCTCTTCTTCTGGGACTATTGCTTCATGGAGGAACTCTGATTCACGCTTCCGCTAATCTCTGATTGATCTTCGACTCTTCTCTTCTCAAATTCTTGTTATTGTATATATATTGATCAACTGATTTTTTGTGTACTAATATACATCAATTGTGGTTGTGACCCGAAAGTAACTAATATCCTTGTGAGGCCCAAAACACAATAAATGGAGTTAGAACAAGGTTTGGGATCGTATGTGCATGTGTAGAGTTATCAATAGCAATTCTATGAATAGGCGATCCATGCATAGAGACTCTATTATAGATGAATCTATGTATAGGGGAGTTGGGACCTTGCATGAGTAAGTGCATAGGTGGTTCTAGGCTCTATATAAGAAGGCCAAACTCGCCCTACTACTTCACCTTATGGTTGATTCATTGCCAATAGGCTCTCACTCTACTTTCATGCCTCCTATTCCTTGGCTTGGGGATGAGGCTTCTAGAGTTGATTGGTTGCTTCTACTTGGTTGGGTGGTTTCTGCATAGTGTGTTTTCCATTGTGTTTGTCTTGTAGGCAGGATCTTGAGGAGCTTTCCCTTATAGTGGTATCAGAGCAAGACTTACGAAGATTGGATAACTTGGAGAAGTGCTACTTTTCGTCGAAATTTCGGATTGGATCAATTGGAATTCTCTTCCAAGTGGATAGCAAGATGGCACCCGGTTTCCATTTGCATGTGCCAAGATCCATTTCTCTTGAAAATTTTTGGAGTTTTTATGGAGAATTGTCCTAGAAAGCCAATTTGAAAGGCTTTTTTGGAACTTTTTCTTGTGTAGCTCAAATCTTGTGTAGATCTGAATTTTCTAGCAAGTGTACTTTCATTTTAGGGATCATTAATGACGCATGTCGGATCTTTCCATGATTTACAGTTCTAGTCGATGTTATGGTCAAAATTGCCTGTTTTTTTCATGCTTTTTGACTCAAAATTGATAGTAAGAACATAAACCCAACAAGATCAGATCAATTAGATAGCTATAATTCTATAAATCGGTTTTCATGTGCTAGAGAAAGAGTTGCATGTCATGAATTTCCACTTTATTGTGAAGAAAAAACTAGAAAATAGCCA